>ML794996.1:137991-148837 GCA_009831015.1 Picea engelmannii | reverse complement strand
GCGGGTTTTACTGTAGGTTGTATCCCTTCATTTGTTGGATAATAATAAAGGAAGGACCTGGCAATTTCTCTGGTGGACGTAGCCCACACTGGGTGAACCACGTAAATCTATGTCTCTCTTGTATTGTGTGTCTTCTGTGTTTTGTTTCTTCATTTGTTTTATTTTATTGCTCCGCGGTCCTGTTTTTCTAACAAACTATACCTCATCATCTAGATGTGAAGATTCCTACAGATGTATTACAACTATATAAATAAGGATTTCTTTCTCATATATTCCTCACAATGAACATAAAGATGGGAAACGTTATAGTTCCATTTAATCAAATACAATGCATCAGATATCAAATCATTCAAAACAGAGAATATAAATTATTCCAGTTCGGATTTTATAGATACATGACATAGGATGAAACATAGCCATTCATAATAGAGAGGGGTAGATCAACATATCTAAATCAAATCCGTTGGATGACAAAGGGAACAACCACGTTCCTCCCAACCGTAGAACAGAGCAGCCAAATCACTTGCCCAGTTCACCCCCTAGGCTGACCATGAATCCATGAGGGAGAAATTGGAGACTACTCAACAACATTCCAAATTTTTCATTAGCTATCCCCTTGCCTCACACTTGATTGACAGTGCTCATAACAACAAGAGGACTCACAATCCTTTCGCCAGCATACTTGGCAGTGTCCTGCCTCCTCGCATATGCTATTTATCAATTTTTTTGCCCAAGTCTTCTTCCCTCCTTTGGGGATTTTCATAATTTTCTTAATCCATGATTTTTAGGGGCTGTCAATGGCCAAATATATGATTTCCCACTTGTAATAATCAGCCCAGAGGCAGTTCCAACATGTTCCAACATGGTTCTTCCATTTGTCCTCCTGCAATTAATATAAATATTCTGTTGTGATACAAGTGTCATAGTCAAATAGTTAGTTGAGTCCAAACATATCTTTTCCCAATAGTCACAATAATTAACTACAATTATTAAATTCGAAATTTGGAATTGCCATAAATGGAAAAAAATTTCCAGATTCGAATTTGCCAAAAACGAAAATAAATTTCCAGCACATAAAAATATTTTTTTTTTTTTGTGATGTCACATCCTTTCCCCCTTCAGTAAAACACTATCCTCAGTGTTTGTTACATTCTTGGAATAGGAATGGATGAGTTTTTTGCAAATCTCCTTCCAATTCCCAAGTGGCCTCCTCAGGACTAAAGTGCTTCCATTGCACCTTTACCTGAGCGATGGCTCTGTTCCGAAGTGCTATTTCTCTCTAGTCCAAAATGCATAGGGGTTCCACCTGGAACTCGCATTCAGGTTCCACCTGCACTAAGTTCTAATCAATCATATGAGTAGGGTCATGAATATACTTTTTCAACAAAGAAACATGAAATACATTATGAATTCTTAGATTAGCTGGAAGTGCAAGTTGATATTCTATGGGTCCAATTCGAGAAAGTATCTTGAAGGGCCCACAAAACCTGGGTTCCATCTTGGCACAGTTCCCCAACTTCAGCAAGCTTTTTCGGGCGTTGACCTTCAAGTAAACATGGTCTCCCACTTGAAATTCCAAGTGTCTTCTTTTCTGATCCGCAGAGCTCTTCTATCTGTCCTATCTTTCTTTCAAGTTCTGTTGTACCTTTCTTACCATGTTCTCCATTTTTTGGAGCATCTCTGGCCCAACCATGAGTCTGTCAACCGAGTTATCCCAACTAACTGGAGTAGTACACATTTTGTCGTACAGTATTTCGAAAGGACTCAACTTAGCTAAAGTTTGGTACCCATTGTTATATGCAAATTATACCAAGTGTACGTAGTCTTCCCATTTGTTTGGCTTTGTTCTTACATACATGAAAATCATATCCTCTATGATTTGGTTTGTCCTTTTGGTCTGTCCATCCATTTGTGGATGATAACTTGTACTGAAATTCAAATTAGTATTTATCCCTGCAAACAATTCCTTCCAAAAAGCGGATGTGAATTTTACGTTTCTATCCGAAATCACCATTTTAGGAATACCATGCAGTCTAAAAATTTCTTTCATGAATATTTCAACAGTATTAATAGCTTTAAAAGTAGACTTTACAAGAATAAAGTGTCCATAATTACTGAGTTTATCAATTACAACCATGATAGAATCATTCTATTTCCGAGTTTTAGGCAAACCTGTTATAAAGTCCAGTGATATGGTCTCCCATTTCGATTATGGTACTGGTAATGGTTGTAATAGGTCGGCTGGATGTTGGTGTTCAGCCTTAACCTGCTAACAATCTTGTCACCTAGCCAAGTACTCTGTTGCTTCGCCCTTCATGTTAGGCCAGTAAAATAGTTTTTTGAGTGTTGTTATTGTCTTCTCGTAACCTGGATGGCCTGAATATGGTTTCTTATGAACTTTGTCTAAAACAGTAAATTTTAACTTTGTTGAATCCGGTATGTACAATCTATTTTTAAATATTAAAAGTCCCTTCTTGTCAATACTTATATATGGTTTTTCTAGGTTTCTGATACTATTTTGAACTTCTTCCATCATCTTAGTGTAATTTCCATCGTTAACAACTGTTGTTCTTATTCTTTGTTCCAGATCACTTTCTGCCTTGCTGATATTTATCTCAAATAACCCATGGATTTTGTGGCTTAAAGTATCTGCTACTTTATTTTCCATACCCTTGATATGTCTAACCTCGAGGTCAAATTCTCTCAAGAAGGATACCCACCTTACTTGTCTTGCATTAAGGTCTGGTTGGTTAAATAGATATTTCACCCCACTATTATTCGTCAATAGTAAGAATTTTCTACCCATTAAATAGTGTCGCCACATTTTTAAGGCATGTATTACTGTTGTTGATTCTAAGTCATGAGTAACATAATTTCATTCGTGTTCTTTTAATTTCCGGGACTCATAACAAATCACATGCCCTTCCTGAGTTACAACACCACCCAGTCCCTCTTTAACTGCATCAACACATACTGTGAAGTCTTTATCTGGGTCTGCTACCTTCAAAATGGGCGTTGATGTCAATAATTATTTTAACTTGTTAAAACTGTCTTGACACTTTTGCGACCAGTTAAACTTGGTCACTTTCTTTTGTAATGACATGATAGGGTAGGCTATCTTGGAGAACCCTTCTATGAATCTACAATAATATACGGTGATTCCCATGATTGACCAAATATCTGCCACATCCTTAGGTACTGGCCATTCCATAATGGATTTTACCTATTCCAGGTCTACGACAATACCTTCCAAGGAAATGACATGTCCTAAATATTGTATTTCCTTTTGATAAAAGTCACATTTGTGTGAATTTTGCATATAGTTTTTGTTTCCTTAGTGTTTGCAGAACTATTCTTAAGTGTTCATCATGTTCCTCCTCCGTTTTAGAATAGACCAGAATATCATCGATAAATACTACTATGAACTTGTCTAAGTATTGGTTGAAAATGATATTCATCAAGAACATAAATGTGGCCAGTGCATTAGTGAATCTGAAAGGTATGACTACAAATTTGTAGTGTCTATATCTTGTATGAAAAGTTGTTTTGTTTATGTCATGTTCCTTTATCTTAACTTGATGATAACCGGATCGTAAATCCAATTTTGAGAAGATCTTGGCCCCACCAACTTGATTGAACAGATCATTTATCCTTAGTAAGGGGTATTTGTTCTTAATGGTCACTTTGTTCAGCTGTCTATAATCGATACATAGTCTTAAAGTACTATATTTCTTTTTCACAAAGAGGACTGGTGCTCCCCATGGCGAGACACTTGGTCTAATATACTCTTTGTCCAACAATTCCTATAATTGTATTTTTAATTCTGTCAGTTCTGGTAGATTCATTCGGTAGGGTGATTTTGAGATAGGGGTTGATCTGGGTAGTAAGTCTATGGAGAAATCTATTTCTCTCCTAAGAGGTAATTCTGGTATCTCATCAACAAACATGTCTCTGAATTCATGTAGGACATCAATGTCTTTTAACTTGGGCTTATCTTCTTTTTATAATAGATTAATCACTTGGATGGCATAAACTTGACATCCCTTTATAATACATTTCTTGAATTGCATCGGTAAAACTTGTCTGACTAATACAGGTTTTGGTATGCCTTGGGTTGTTCTAACAGTGCCAAAATTATCTTTGTAGCTAAGTATCTTTGTATAACAGTCTAGTACTGCTTTGTGTTGTTCCAACCAATCCATCCCGATAATCATATCATAAGATCCTAGTGGTAGGATGTTCAAATTGGTCCTTATCTTTTGACCATCTAAGATGAACTCAAGATCAGAAATAAAGTTAACTACTTTTCTTTTAGCACTTGTTGCTAGTTGTACAAGAAAATATTTTTTGTGCTTTTGTTTCTTAAGTTTTTTCAACTCTACTACATCGGGAGTAATATAACTTAACGTAGCTCCAAGGTCAATTAAAAAAAAAATTCGAGTGTCATGGATTTTATCTTTGATTTCTACCACCGAGGACTGGTGGTCAGCTTGTCGACCATCTATGGCTGCATTTATCCGATGCAGACTTCTACCCATGTCTCCCACTGTCGAGGCTTCCTGCAAATTGTGGACAGTAGTGTTGTTTGCTACAATTAAACATGGACAGTTCCTCCTTATATGAGGCTCTCTACACTCCCAACACTTTAATGGCTCGTGGGAGTTTTCCCCAAACTTCTTCATTCCCAGGTGTACCAGTCTATCACTACCTTGCGTATTCGGATGATTGGAGTGAAAATCCTTCCTTGGGAAACTTTTTTTTGCATTCCGATCAGGAGCTAGCTGGTATCCCTTCTTCCGCTGGTGCATTCCATCTTGATTCTTATCCTTCCCTGTCTTGGGAAACTCTACCTGCTATTTATACTGGTCATAGAACATTCGTGCCTTCCTGAATGCCTCACTCAAGGATTTGGGGCTGTCAAATTTGATATTGTCCTGGTAAGCCTATGGTAAACAGCTTAAGAATCACTGGATTTTTACCGTGTCCTTCCGGATGTATGGTACGAACCTTAATAGTTCCAGAAACTTATTTAGAAGGTCCTCCATTGTCATTTGTCTGAGTCGTAATTCGTAAAATTCTTTCCTCTTCCTTTCATAATAGCTTTCAGAAAGGTATTGTTTCTTGAAATACTTCTTGAAGTCAGACCATTCCAACTATTTCTCCTTTAGGCCCTTGGCCAATTTCAGGTCCTGCCACCAAATGCTAGCCTTCCCCTTCAGATAGTAGATGGTTATCCTAACCTTCATGTTGCTGGAATAGTTGTAGATTTGGAAATATTTTTTTATTTCCAACAACCATGCCTCAACTTCTTCTCATGTCCTAGATTCTCCATCAAAAGTAGCTAGCATAATCCTTTTAAATTCTCTTCAAGGAGGTATGTTTGTTTTCTTTTTTTGTCTGGTATGGTTTTGTCTTCAGCTGAAGGTGTCCCTTCAGATGAACTATCTCCTTTTTCTATTTTCGCACCAGAATTCTTGGAGGCCCTCTTGCTGACCTCTTCCTCATGGTTATCATCTTTTGGGATTTTCTTGGTTACTATACTACATAGCAGGACTTCATTTATCTCTTGTTGTTCCTGTTGTTCCTTCTTCAATTTTTCATTGTCGACCTTGAAAACCTGTAGTTCAACAATAAGGTTCCTCATTGTTTCCAACACCTCCGTGGGTGAGCTTCCATCACTGTTCTATCTCGGATCTGCTGAAGGTCCTTGCTGTAGATTCCCTTCCATCCTTATTTCTTCACCTTCTTGAGATGCCATTATTTAACACAAAACAGAAAAGCTTTATGTTTGTAATCCACAAGATTTATTAGTTTTTTCATAAATCAAAATATATACTAAGAAATTAATGTGGCCCTATTCAGGCCCAGTGTTGTAACTTTTTCTCTAATACCATATGTAATGAACCTCAAAAAAATCACCATAAAAAAAAATTTCTATGACGTAATTCCATTTTGTTTAAGCTCAGAATTTAAGAGAAGGTAAGATTTATTTATGTCCATAAACTAATTAGGGAAAGTTTGAAATACTTAAAGGTGCATGTATTCATAGCAAGCAACACTCAAAAAAACATCACGCTAAATATAAGTGTAACTAGTTTAAAAGCTTTCTGTGCAACAAATTCTGTACTTGTCATGCCCTGTACATAGTGACTTATAATGATTATCTATTATCTCTATCCTGTCTCTATCTCGGATGAAGATTCTCCATCGATTCTACCAGTCCATTCCTTACCATATTAGAGTTGTTCATATAACCAATAACTCCTACCCTGCTCCTATAGTTTTTGTGAAAAACAGTGATCAAACGAGTTTCGGCGATTTTCAAATGCCAAACACACAAAACAAAAGGGGACATGCTATTTTCCAAAAATGTGAAGAAGAAAAAAAAGGACTGGAAGACCGAGGCCTTAGTACTTCAGGGTTTTCAGGGTTTGGAATCCCGTGACTTCGAAAGCCAAACATCAAACACAACAACTCCTGAATCGCGAAAAGAAAGTGCGACCAGCACGCTGGGGCTTCAGGGTTCGGGGTCTCATGACTTCAAAAGCTAAAACATCGAAACACAATAATTCCCAAATCGCAAAAAGGAAAGTGGGACCAGCACATCGGTGTTTCGGGGTTCAGGATCTTGTGTTTTCAAAAGCCAAAAACATAAAAATGCAACAATTTATGAATCGTGAAAAAGAAAGTGGGACCCGCACATTGGGTTTCGGGGTTCAGAACCTCGCAAGTTCAAGTGCATGAACATCATCATGTCCAAACCTCTGAAATGAGAAAATAAAAGGTGGGACCCGTACTTCAGGGTTTCGGGATTTCACAAGTACAGAAGCCAAGCACTATCACACAATAACTCCCAAAATTACGAAAAGTGACCAGCACTTCAGGATTTCATAGTTTGGGGTTTCGCGAGTACAAAAACCAACATCATCACACAAAAACTCCCGAAATTACGAAAAGTGACCAGCACCTCGGGATTTCGCGAGTACAAAAACCAACATCATCACACAACAACTCCCTAAATTGTGAAAAGTGACCAGCACTTCGGGATTTCGGAGTTCAGGGTTTTGCGAGTATAGAAACCAACATCATCACACAACAACTTCCGAAATTGCGAAATGTGACCAACACTTCGGGATTTCGAATTTCGGGGTTTTACGAGTACAGAAACCAACATCATCACACAACAACTCTCGAAATTGTGAAAAGTGACCAACACTTCAAAATTTTCGAGTTCAAGGTTTCACGAGTATAGAAACCAACATCATCACACAACAACTCCCGAAGTTGCGAAAAGGGGAAAGGTTGGACTAGAAGATTGCAAAATCTTTCTATTGAAAATCTAAGGTGATAATTCAGTCAAATGCAAAGGAAGAGAGTACTCTACTTCTACTGTAATTTTCACACTATTTTCAAAATTCGATGATCTTTTATCCGTTGCTGGTGTTCTTACTTCCATTCTGTGAGACAAAAGGTGTAGAAGGATTCAATGTCTGTTTACCTATCAGAATTACGAAAGTTTAACTTCTGAGTTTTATACACATATAATCTATAAAAGGGGTACAATAGGGTAACAGTTTCTGTAAAAGATAACTCCTATTATAATCACTTAGAGCCTCTTTCAGTCAATGCATTAAATGTCATCAGTACTAGATCTGTGCATCTAGAAAAATACATGAATAGGAATATCATTCCCTCAGAGTTTGGTAATTATAATTGATGTTCTGAGGGATCTAAGTTTGGTTTCCTAGGGTTTTAACTACAGAGAGGACCTACCTGATTGACATTAATCTCGTCATTTCCTAACTTACTTATAGAAATGTAAACTACAGGTGAATCCATCAATCATTTTACTCACAGGAGGAATACTTTTCTATAGTTTAGATTTTTATTACGAGCTTCACGACAATAGACAAATTATAATTATGAAAGGACTTCATCTTCTGCAACAATAAATATACCTTAGCAGATAGATGTGAAATTTCCCGCAGATGTATTACAACTATATAAAAAAGGATTTACTTCTCATATATTCCTCACAACGAATAGAAATATGGGAAACGTTACAGTTTCATTTAATCAAATACAATGCATCAGATATCAAATCATTCAAAACAGAGAATAGAAATTATTCTAGTTCGTATTTTATAGATACATGACATTGGATGAAACATAGACAACCATGTTCCTCCCAACCGTAGAACAGGGCAACCAAATCACTTGCCCAATTCAACCCCTAGCCTAACCATGAATCCATGAGGGAAAACTTGGGGACTCCTCAACAACATTTCAAATTTTTTAGCAGTTATCCCCTTGCCTCACACCTTCTCGACAGTTCTCATAACAACAAGAGGACTCGCAATCCTTTCCCCAACATACTTGGTAGCATCCTGCCTCCTCGCATATGCTATTTATCATTTTTTTTTGCCCAGGTCTTTTTCCCTACTTTGCGGATTTTCGTAGCTTTCTTAATCCCTGATTTTCAAGGGCTTCCAGTGGCCAGATCTCTAATTTTCCACTTGAAATAGTCAACTGAGAGGCTTTTCCAACATGTTCCCCACTCATGGAGTCATGTTCAATTGATTTTTTACCATGGTTGTTCCATTTGTACTCCTGCAATTAATATAAATATTCTGTTGTGATACAAGTGTCATAGTCAAATATCTAGTTGTGTCCAAACAGATCTCTACCCAATAGTCACAATAATTAAATACAATTATTAAATTTGAAATTCAGAATTGCCATAAATGGAAAAAAAATTCTATATTCGAATTTGCCAAAAACGAAAATAAATTTCCAGCACATAAAAATATTTTTTTTTGGGATGTCGCATAACATCAGTATTAAGACATAAGGAAACCCTAATTTTCCTTCTTCCTAGGAGAATAAACTGGTAAAATCATATAAAAGTGGAGTGAGGAGATGGAGCGTCAAGACCTCGGAAGTATTAAAATGGGAACCAAAGAACTTTTCAACTTTTAATAGAAGCAAGAATAACCCCAAAGAATTTCCTAGTAATATCGATTAACAGAAGTTACATAATGAAGAAATACTTTCATTGTAGTGGACACTTCTCTCCTACTTAAACACAAGAGCCTCAAAAACTTACCAAGACGGCGGTTAACGCTAGTTGTTTCGACGAGCAACGATCTCCAAGGTGAGAGCCTCCCACGCTGAGAAAGCAACATACAAAGTCTTTTGGACCAGGAAAAAAATTCGCTTAACAGGGAAACAATACACAGAGCCTTCTGGAGTTCGCAACGATAGGGAAAAACTTGCCTAACCGTAAGGGGAAAACTTCACACTGCACAGAGTAAATGTTGAAGGTACAGGACTGGTGGAGCCATGTGCTAAGGTAGAGCTGGCACGACGGGATTATAGGAGGGGTCAAGTGAAAGGGCCATCGGAATGTGCGCGACAAAACCTATCCATTAATCACAGGTGTAGAACCTTAACTCCCTCTGACAAGTACACCTCCTACGTTAATAACAATATTGTGAACTTAATGATAGTCATGTCGAGAGACTACTAGTCACGACTAGTTAGGTACAAACTGCTTCGTCCCAGTTAAACTACCATCGTCATTTTGTTTTGATAAGATAAATTTGAGTTAAGACTTAGTTGAACAAGACTTTCGCATGGGATTTCTCCTTACCTAAACCCTTTTTAACATAGTGACTAGAATAACTATAATTATGAAGGAATTCACAGTGAAATCCGTTTAAATGACTTAGACATGGTCAAATGGTATGATATGTTATGTATTTTATACTAAGTGAAAAACATTCAACACTACATTCTTTTTGGTAGGTGTTCCATTATTACAAGGTCAATTATATAGACTTGTGTGCAAGCATGAAGGGTCAAATATTAAAAAAGAAAACTAGGACTCCAATCCTATTTGTACATTTCTATATAGATGGATATAAGATTATGAGTTTAATATCTATATGTAAAAGGAGAAATTATATGTGTTGCAGAAAGGTGCTAGAACTTTTGGAGAGCCCCTTATATAAAGTTTTTAAGTTAGTTTGGTGTGGGATTGTTCTCACATGACCAATAGAATATAAATATATGATCAGAGTGAACTTCACCTATCCCTTACTTTTTACAAATCTTTTAGACGAAATTGCAAGTTAATGTCCCATAGAATTTTTTTTTAATGCCAAAATTGAGGTACATTACATTCATGGGACCGACTTTCACTTTGTGTAGGGATATACAAGATTTCATCTTGCAACGTAATTTAGAAGGAAGGAATCACTCTAAGTAACATTTTAATTCAACCAAAGTCCCCAAGCTTTCACATCCACCCATTGACTAATTGCAAAGGGAAAATATGAACACTTAACCAAGATTAACCTCATGCTTGACATCTATATGAGACGAGATTACCCAACAAATAATCCTTTATAACAAAGGTTTTTAGCTCTCCACTAGTAAACTACTATGTTTTATTTTATATGGCCTTGGAAATTTACTCTTCATTCCTAAAACTAAGGCCATATCCGTTTATTGTTTTTGGTTTTATATCAATAAAAACAAGTCTAATTCATTTTGTTATTAGTTTTTATTTTAATAGTTTTTTTTACTTAGAGGGATGCAAAAGTGAGAAAAATATGATGTTATTAAATGAAACATATACAAAAGAAAAAAACATTGGAAAAACTACTTTAAACTTGGAAAAGATGCTTGAATTCAAAAACTTATAAAAGGCACAAAAACCAATAAAATATTTTCAAACCTTAAATTCAATGCACCTTTTCATGCAAAATGTTTCAAACAAAGAAACAAATCCCTTTTTATTCCCATGAGAGAATAATATGTTTTCTATGTAATAAAGGCCAAC
>ML794996.1:102963-116592 GCA_009831015.1 Picea engelmannii | reverse complement strand
AGGGATTTTCTGGAGGGTTATCATCATTCTACATTTGTCTGCAGATTGGGATGTCTTGGAGCCATAGGGGACGTCCGATGATTCAGTAAAACTCAGATCTAGGGAGATCTGCTTGAGATCTGAGCCTGAAACTTCTCCCACAGGGTTCTCATAGCCCGATATATATTCTTGGAGAGTGTCATAGCATTTGGAGGCCTCCTTCATCAGGGCCGAACCTGCTAGGGTTTCAGTCATCTAGTGGGGTGCACCATTTAGTGGAGATTTCATATCTACAGTGCTTGAGAGGGATCTTGGAGATTCAGGCACCTGGGTTGTTCTTACCATCACCTGATCTATATTCTTGGAGAGTTTCAGATCATTTGGAGATCTCCTTCATCAGGGTCAAACCAGCTAGGGTTTCAGTCATCCAGTGGGGCACACCATTCAGTGGAGAATTCATATCTACAGAGTTTGAGAGTGGATTTGGAAATTTGGACATCTGGGTTTTCCTTGCAATTGCCCGATCTATCAATTGGCATATTTCTTAGAGTGATTGGACACTTTTGGTAGCAGGGCCGAGTTATTGAGGGTTTCAACCTTCTATTGGAGTGTGACATTCTTCAGCTGGAGAGTTTGGCATTCAGATCTGCTTGTATTGATCTTCATTTCGTATTTAGCCTTTGGAGGTATTATTTTGTATTAGCAGGAGCATTTTGTAGCAGCTCATATCTATTGCTTGTACGACCATCTGAGGTTTATGCCAGATCGACCATCTATTGTATTGATCTTACATTNATAAAAGGTCAGATCTTTGCTTGTGCTTCTACATCTTGAATATATTGTGATCTCCATGTGTTGATGAATCTTGTATGCACTTAATAACTCAATAAATCAGTAGTAGTTAGTGATTCCAAGAAAGAATTTTTCTTGGGATCATTACACGCCAGTTCGCCAAAAGACGAATATCGTGAGTGGTCAAGCTCGATGTACCATTTCGCGACACTCCCAATAAGAGTGCGTTGAAACAATCGCAACTGGATGGAGTCATCTTTCAGTGAGTTCGATGAACACAAAAGATGAAAAGTAGTCACGTGATCACCTGGATCTTCGTTAGGCTTGGCCTCGAACTTTGGAATGTCTAAAGGCAGCTTCGTTGGCATAGGAGGCCAACATGGATCGTGACAGATAGGATCATTTAACAACCGTGTCAAATATGGAAAGTGTAACGTTGCCAATAATGGTAGTCTTGGTTGTTGATGATAGCCTGGATAAAGGGGTCCTGGGGTTTGAATGGCACCAGGTTGCCAGGAAAAGTTTGGCTGCTGGCCGGGGTTCTGGTAGAAACCATGGCCCTGACCAGCGTAAGGGTTTTGCATCTGAGGAGACATCATTGGTTGATTCCCAATGAAGGACATAGGATGTTGGGCGTTCATCATGTTCGACGAACTTTGGGAAGGATTACCCCATGCCGGTCCCGACGGGAGAGGCATAGAAGTCTGTTCGGGGTTCCATTGACTGTGGAAAGAATTACCCCAGATCGGCATTCCAGAGGAAGGAACAGATTCTTGTCTTGAGTTCCAAGGTCCTGGTATGTGTGCCCCCGACGCAAGAATAGTACCCTGTGCCAGTGTAGACTGTCCAAAAATGGGTGTGCCCCCAGCTGGGAAAGCAGTGGATGCGAAAGTGTTATTACCAAACGTCCCGTTCCAAACAAACGGTGATGAACCTACCATCTAAGTTTGTGCAGGTGTTCCTTGACTCCCTGCTCCAAATGGACTCGTGTGTGCAGGCTGCCTGGCGGACTGCTGATGCGGACCACCAAGCGAAGGGGATGAAGGAGGGATGTGACCTCCAGCGTAAGGAAAAGCGTTGAAATGGACAGGAATGCCCCCAAGTTGACCTTGCAGGGGAGTTTTAGAGCTCCCTGCCCCCAGACCCAAAGTCTGTAAAGTGGAGTAAGTGAGTACAGGGCTTGTACCCGAACTAGGCGTACCATATGAAAACGATGGGCCTGTCGCACTAGGTGTGTAAGGAGGTGTGACCGTCGTGATAGATGGGGTCGGTCCACTGTGCGACGTAGTTGCGGCTGAGACCATGGTGGCTCGGACCGTCGATAAAGGTAAGTTAGGAGAAGCTTCTCCTGTGGTAGCAACATGGATGGGAATGGAAGAATTCCCAGTTGAAGTAACAGAGTTTTGTTCCATCACTGGGTTAGGCACTGACAGGCGTTTGTAAAATTGAATTGGCACAATAATGTCCGGCCAAGTATCAGTGGCTGAGGTCTCAACCAATCCAAGATTGGCAGTCGATTCCTCCGGGAGTTGTTCGGGCTCAAAATCCCCGGTTGCTTCAAAAGACCCTTGATGGTCTAGCTTCCGCCTCAATGGTGGCGGGGGTGGCTCCAGTATAACCGGTGGCAGGCCTAGAAGCCTTCATGATCGGTGGAGCTCTGAATCCTCCACTATGTGAGAAGATTCACGACACGCTAAGGTATTCTACATGAACAAACAGTAACACTCGCTAAAAGAAACCCCCTAGAAGATGAATCAAGCAAGCACTAAACTAGTTGGAAGAACAGTTACAACAACCAACACTAGAGCAATTTACCAGTGCAAGTGAAACTCGAATACGGAAGCACCCTTCGGGTATACTCTGCAAAGTGTGGCCCGATGTCTGTCCTAGGTACCGCGGTATACCCCTGTAGTCACCTGTGTATGTCCCTAGAAAATATTGGCAACTAGTTTTCCAGCACGTGAACAGTCACTAGGCGGGTACAGTCGATAGTCGGGTAGACCACAATGAGCAGGGTATCAAGCCCGAAACCTGTCAAGGGTATTGAGAGCAAATGGTCCGGAAGACAACTGAGGACCTCGAATGGATTCGAGACCCACGAAGCTCCGTGGCAAATGCTAACGATGGAATCCCTTAACAAATCCTCAATATGTGTTCTCCACAATGCTCGGTCCAGCTTTGGAGGGGTTATCTCTACTACCTTTCCTTACGCGACCTCGTGTTTAGCCCCTGTGTTAGAGGGGGGTCCTGGATAACTTTCTGTAACTGGACTTTTACACTCCCTATTGACAGACTCCAATGTTTGGTTTGAGTGGCCTTGGAGAATTTACTCTCCAACCTATTCCAAGGCCCTAGTCCTGAGCTAGTGTATGCACCCTACAAACAAAAAGTCTACTTGGTTTTAATTAGCGTTGCTTTTAATGGGATTCTTAAGTCACAAGGTATGAAAGTGAAACTGATGGTGTGTAAAAAGACTCAAAGAAAAATGAACAAGAAATGCTTGGAAACAAAACTTTTACAAACAATGCAAAAACCAGCAACTTTTCAACAAGAAAGACTTCTTTTCTTTTCAAATTTACTAAGATCTCATGCAGTAAATATAAAGGACTTTCGTTCATATCTATGAGCTACTTATACTCTAAATGCACTACAAAAACTTATGCAAAAAGACTTCTTCCTAGCTATTGATGCAACAACACAATCTTCAAACCAAGAAGAAAATGAAACAAGATTATTTTTTTTTATTTAATTGCAAAATGACGCAATAAAGGAAAAATGACGACAAGCAAAAAGCCAAGAAAACAAAATAAAGTTCTGGATTAAAGCGCAGATCGCAAAAGAATCAGAACAGAGATGCAAAACATCAATCCAGAAAGAACCAATTCTAACACTTGTCTAAAAACCATAAAACAACAAAAAATTTCTTTTTGTCTTTCCTGTCAAAACATTAAGTAAACAAAACACAAGATAAGGATATGAGACCCTAACTTACTGACTGTGCACCCTAGACTCCAAACCCTGAGAGGAACACTTCTCACCACAGGAGGGGATGACTGCCCCACCCAGTCTGAAAGACAACCTGACAGGCCCGCGACTGTAACTGATACAACACGCATTCAAACGTGTGCTAAGCTATAACAGCATGCGGGTACCCACGCTCAGAACTGAAGCAGCCCGCGGGTAGGTATAAAATCTAAGAAAAAATCAAACACAGGCAACCCAGACCTGAAAGAGGCCTCTGGCATTGACAACCAGGGTCTCTGAAAGGCTTGGATGCTTCTACTTTAACAGAAAAGAAAAAAATTGTAAAAAGAAAACAAATGCAAAGAATAACCAACACAATGAGGCAGACTAAAAGCAAGACAATACACCAATCAAGACCCAGACAGGATCCAGAAAGCCCCCTGAGAAGGTAAACTTCTGACAGAGCAGAGGAGACTGCCTCTTAAGCTTCCTGGGCTCTACACGCTACTGAAACCACTACAGCAGGCGTTCAAACGTGGGCTGTAGAAGGTTAGGGTACGGGTTACACGCGTGCAGGCCTTCTGCAGGCCGCGTGTACCTCTGTGTGTCCCGAGAAAATATGTCAAGCAACAGCCAAGGAAAAACTAGTATAGATACCCAGGTTCCCTGCTAGCTTTTGACTTAAGAGAAAACAAAAATAGCAAAGAAAAAGAAATTTTATTCCTTTAAACTACCCAAAAACCTTTAACTAAATCCGAGAAACCCTAAGATTAAAATCTCCCCAGTGGAGTCGTCAATTCTGTTGTTGGGAAATTATACCCTACGGACTAACAAGCTAGGGTTTAAACTTGCATGCAGATCATGACCCTTCAAGAATTACTTTTTACCTTCTACCCCAAACCAAAAACCCTTTTTCACATGCAAACATGGGAAGAACCAACTAACCTTTTTATCGACGGTTGGTGTAGATCCTTTGTTGAGATTTATCCCGTTGCTTCTGCTGCTCCTTCCAAAAAGTGATCCTGCAATCAAGACAAAACTACGCATGCATGCTATTGTTCTACTAGAGGATTAGAGATTAAACATAAATCAAATGAAAAACATAAGACTCGTGCATTTGGGACGGGAAAAGTATCTTTTTATTAATCTCAAGATGAATCAACTTACAATGATTATAGAGACCGGCCACCGTTCCTTGTTCCTGATCCTGGGCTCCTCCTCTTCTTTGTCCTCCAACTGCTTTGCTTGAATTCTCCTAAAGCTTGAGGAAAGGCTAAAGGGTTGGGACAAAACGGATTCAACAATTGGGCACAGTTTCTTTGCTATGATTTTCCTCCTTTGAATAGTACCCCTACCCCTTCTTTGATAGGGTAGAAGGAGCTAGGGTTTTAGATGAACTCTCAGCCATGCATGGCTGGGAGTTCCAGTTAACTGACCCAAAGCTTTTCGTCCCGGTGGAAACTTTCCTGATTTTTTGCTTTGTTAGGTAAACGTGGGATGTAGTGGGCCAGCCAGCGTTCCAACGCGTGCAGTGGAAGGCCAGCAAGCGTTCCAACGTGCCCAATGATAGGTTAGGGTGCGGGTTGCTTAATTTAAGTGTTTTTTCAAGGTTTTATTCAGCGTGGCTTTGGAAATGAAGGGAAATAGTTGGCCTGATGCCAGGTAAGCATGGATAGTGCAATTTAGGGTTATAACAGTTCTTATTCTCATTATTTTGTTGTTCCGCTGGTATTTACTGCAATATTTTTGTTTATGCTTCTTATAATACACTTGGTACCTTATAACTAATATCAAAGCACTTTCCTATCTAGAAAATATCATAATTGTTTTTGTCGAGGTAAATATGTGTACTATCAGTGTCTTTAAACCATAGAGATATGTCTTTCAATGGGTAAATTTGTGGCTGGGGAATACTACAGGCAGAAAATAAAGTTAGTTTCACAGGGTTACTTGAAACAAACGTTTCATCATGTTATAAACCTCTATAACCCTTGTTGGTACCCATTTGATTAATACCACATTAGATAGAATATGTACAAGGCTATCACTCCCACGTATTGTAAGGTATATCGCGATTCTATTAGGTCTCTTGAAACTAGCTCTAGATCAACTGATATTTTTCTTGACTATTATAGTGTCATCGAGAACAACACTTAGAAAAATACTCTCTAGTACCTAGGTAATCAGGTTGTATGACTAAGGGTGCATGCAATCCTCTTTAGTTGGTTCCCTGAGATATTGGACTGAGAAGTATTGTTCTACATGTATATCAGAGATCCATAGCACAGGGAAAACCCTTACCTGTAGGAACCCTGAACTAACCCTTGGGAATGAAACAAAACATAAAACGAATAGAATGGATATTTGTTCATGCAATCCTACCTATTGCATTCTAGTTGTAAAATTCCTACACAATTTTCCCCATTAACAATTTGGTAATTATGTCATTGTAGTATTCTTCAAGCCAGAGTATAAATCTGCAAGAGAAAAAGAATGAGGATAGTGGTCCCACCGACACCCTTATTTGGGACCTATCTCATTGGATTTCTGTCTTCCCCCTGATCGTTATGGTAGCTATCACTTATAAGCCTCTTTTTTTAAGTGGACCCACCCACCCTTCCTGGCACCCTTATCTAGCACCTATCCAATTGACTTAATCTCTTTGCACTGATCATCATGGTACCCTTCACTAGTAACCTATTTTATGTGCAAATACACCTAACAACCACTTGTAAGGTATTAGGTGTATTATAATAAGTAGAAACATAAATATTGCACCAAATACTAATGGAAAAACAAAATAATGAGAATAAAAACACCAAAAATAATACCTTTATTGAATGAAAGTAGTGTTCACTTGCTTCTCCGAGGGGGAAACCTTCGGCAAAGCAATACTATATTACAATAATTCTCAATACCAAACTTTCCCATTCCTTATACTTCTATTTATATTAATTCTATCTTTTAAACAACATCTTAGAGAAAGATATTTATAGAAGCAAAAGTTTATATTAAGTCTTCTTGCAATTGACTTGTTCACATTATTATATAGGACTTATTTACTGATGTCTACCTTTAGTACATAGAAAACATATTATTCTACCTATGTGAGGGGTTAGGAAGGTTAGACGCATGTGTTCCAAATTTTGCACCCTCAACAAGCTCACAATCAAAGACAAATTTCCCATTCCTATCATTGATGACCTGTTGGATAAATTGAGTGGTGCTCAATGCTTTACTAAACTTGATTTCCATTCTTGGTAGCACTGGATACATATGAAAGAGGAACAAATTCCCAAAATTTCATTTAGAACTCATGAGGGTCACTATCAATTCTTGGTCATTCCCTTTGGCCTCTGTAATGCTCCCACCACTTTCCAAAGTCTCATGAACCATTTCTTCCACCCTTTCCTATGTCATTTTGTCATATTTTTCTTTGATGATATTTTCATCTATAGTAAAACTTGGAAAACTAATATCATCGATGTGGTTCACATTCTCCATCTATTCTCTCAACACAAACTTTTCCTCAATTAATCTAAGTGTTCCTTTGGAGCTTCAGAAGTGGAGTATATGGGTCATATTTTCGAAAAGGATGGCATATTGGTGGATCGTAAGAAAATTGAATCTATGAAGGACAACTATCTCCCTAAAACTCTTAATATATTGTGTGGTTTTATGGGTTTAACGAGCTATTATCACAAGCTTGTTCAGAATTATGGAAAGATTGTAGCACCTCTAACTTGTTGTGTATGTGTTATATTCTCTGCCTTGGGAAACATGACACCTACCTCAGGAAACGTGTCATGTATTTAGGTGGTTTTTTCGACACATGGTTTTTGTCGATGGTTTTCTATTTTCAGTTAAGGAATTAGGGTTTTGGACTAATCTAGGTCATTGGGTTAGGGTTTTGGATGCCGCTGGCTCCTATATGTATATTGTGTTCTAAACAATGTAACAAAATGAATGAATATAATATATGTTGGTTTTCCTGGTTTGGGTTTCCAGGGGAAAAATCTCTGTGTAATGTTTATATTTACCATTGTATATTTTCTATTATTTTCTAAATATCCGTTTACAATAGACATTGTACAAGGTTAGAATTTACATAACTTCTCTCCTTAAAAATCGTAATTTCAGTTGGACTCTAACAACTGATCAATCCTTCCATGCCTTGAAAGAGGCTATGTGCATGACTCATGTCTTGGCACAACCAGACTTCAACAATACCTTTTTACTGGAATGTTATGCTTTAGGGAAAGTAATTGGGGCAGTCCTAATGCAAGATGGTCAACCTTTGGCTTTAACTAGCAAACAACTTTCAAAGAGACATTTGATCCAATCAATCTATGAAAAGGAAATGTTGGCTATTCTGCATGTAATGGATCTCTCGTGTCCTTATCTATTGGGGCAATGTTTCCAAATTAAAATTGATCATAAAAGCCTCAAATATTTCTAGAACAATGAATTTCATCCCCAAAGCAACAAAAATAGGTGACAAGATGTTTGGACATGATTATGAGATCGTTGACAAGAAGGGAACAAAAAATATGGTTGTTGATGCTCTTTCTAGGAAGTGTGAAGAAGAAGGGTCCCTCTTTTTCCTCTCCTTCATTTTCCCATATTGGCTCCAAGATGTTCTCCAAGAATGGTTGCAATACCCCCAACTTTCTCTCCCGATCCAACAATTGCAACACCATTCTTAAGCTTCTCCCAGGTACTCTTGGCACAATGAATAACTTCCCTACAAAGGCTATTTATATTTAATAAAAAAGTTACAACTTAAATCCATGGTGCTTTATAAGCTTCATGCTTCACCCACAGCTGGGCATTCAAGCTTTACCAAAACATATGAATGGGTCAAACATTCTTTTTTCTAGGAATGTATGAAACATGAAATCCTCGCCATTGTGGCTAAATGTGATAGCTTCCAATGCCATAAAGAGGAAATTGTCATGAGTCTAAGAACACTCCAACTGCTCCCAATTCCACCTACTATTTGGATAGATATTTATATGGAATTCATTGTTGGCTTACATAAATTGAGCAATAAGACTATCATCATGGTGGTAATAGATCTTATATCCAAATCTGCTCATTTTTGTTCTCTTCAACACCCATTCATCGCATCAGTATTAGCTCATTTTTTTATGGAAAATATATTCAAACTCCATGGCATTCCTCATTATATTATCTCCAACTATGATCCAACTTTCAACAACAATTTTTGGAACTAATTTTTCAGGATCCAAGGAACCCAATTGCATCTCAGCATCACCTATCACCCACAGACTAATGGACAAATTGAAGCTGTCTACAAATGTTTGGAAACATTTTTTTGGTTTTTTTCATCTAACAGACAGACCCATTGGGTTCAGTGGACACTCACATCACCCCCTTTGAAGAGGTCTATGGGAACAAGACACCATCAGTTCTCTCATACATGTTAGGTGTCTCCAAGGTTCAAGAGGTAAAAAATAATCTTACAGTCCACATGGCCATCCTTCGTACCCTCAAAGAAAATTTGGTCATGGCTCATAATCGCTTGAAGAAACAAGGAGGTTAGGGATGTTCAAAATGCCAATTTGTTGAACAATGTAAAAAACTTGCCCCCAAATTTTATGGTCCTTATATAATGATCAAGTGAGTAAGGCTCGCTGCCTACTAGTTGGATATTCCTAGTCACCCTAAGCTCTATTTGGTGTTTTATGTCTTGTTCCTAAATAAATTTATTGTAAATAAGTGCTAGACTCAAACTACTCTCCCTGATTTGGTGAAGAAGGATCCATTAGGTTGCAACCACATGCCATATTGGAACAGCATGAGTGTCACCTCCATCAACAAACCATCAAGGAAGTATTATTTTAGAGAAAGAGTACACCAACAGAAGATGTCACTTGAGAGTCAGCTACCATTCTGCACCAATTTCCCCATGTCAATCCTTGAGGAAAAACTTTTTTTTCAAGGGGGAGGGCATGTTAGGGACCTAACCTCCCTAACCCGTCACCTAGTTAGAATGATATGGTTTCTATGTAATAAATGTTGGCATTAGTAAATAAGGCCTATGTAAGTAGAATAATATATTTTGTAGGTAATAAAGGATGACATTAGTAAATAAGGTATATATAATATTGTGAACAAACCAATTATAAGAAGACTTAATAAAAGCTTTCACTTCTAGAAGGATCTTCGTCTAGAATTTTCTTTAGAAAATAGAATTAGTACAAATAGAAGTAGAAGGCATGAGAGATTATTGTCTTGAGAAGTATTGTAATAGAGAACTTCTCTGCTAGAGGTTTCCCCCTCAAAGAGGAAAGTGAACATTTCTTTCATTCAATAAAGGTATTATTGTCGGGGCTGTTATTGTCATTATTTTTTATTTTGTTGGAATTGGCAACAATATTTCCATTTCTACTTATTATAATACACTTACAAATCTCAAGCTTGTAACAACTTTTTGTTGCTATATGAGATGCTTGCAGGTCGCTAGAAGGAAACCAATGTGCTTCTTGGGAGTTTCTCTAAGGAAAATTATGTGTTCTTGTAGGTTTCTCAAAATAAGGTAGAGAGAAAACGCTATTGTACCCCAATATAGTCATGTGCAACAAACTCAGCAAATGAAAAATGCAAGAAACAAGTAAGAAATCATAAATTTTTTAATTATGTAGAAATAAGAAGAAATATGTTAGAGATAACAATTAGACCAAACTAGAAAGATGGAAAAAACAAAGGGAGGAAAAACTAATAGGAATAACTCATAGAATTATTCTAGTGGAGTCATCATTTTTGTTGTGAGTAAATATCCTTGGTGAGTAGGGTTAACTCATTGATAAATAAATAAAATGTAACTCAATATTTTTCCATAATTCACAAATTACTCTATTAGATGAAATGGTATAAAATCAAGAAAAGTACATGGGATTGTGTAACAAATCCTCTTGATCCCCACGAACAATCCAAACTTCAATCTTCAAACCCCATATGTTGCTCTAAAACTACACACAAAACAAGAGACAAACTTTTCTCGGTATAATGTTTCATAATGATTCATCGGTGAAAAATAAATATCTTTATATATTTATCAAATCAAAATAAGGATAAGAGAATATACCATATTATTTCATATGACACCTTCGTCACTAGAGGTTGGGATTCTTTGGACCGTGATCAATTTCAACTCCACTCGAGGGGAGTTTAGGTCCAACTCAAAACCAAACAATAGGAAGTATTGATAGTGAATACACTATAAAAAATCTAGTCAAACAATCGTCTAGACAATTCTCCATCATGTATGTGCTCTAATTAATCATTGCCTCTTCTCCCAACACAAGAGTCTTATTCATACCATGAGGAAGTGATTTAGTTCATGGGGATGGAGTTCAAGGTTGTAAAAATATATAGCCTTTATCTTCACTTAAGGGCATGAATTTTGAACATTTATTGTTATTTTAGCAAGTTTGAAGGTGCTAGCTGATTAAGTAACTCACTAGTTTTCAAAAGGAAACTCACAAAAATTAAGTTATGAACTTAAAAAATATATAAATAAAATGGAGAAATGATCATAAATAAATAAATATCCAATATAACATGTATTATCAACATAAAATCAATCATCAAAAATGACCAATCATAACTATAATACTTAGAAAGGTACATACTTGAGTGATCAAAATAAATTAAAATGTCACTACCAAATTTACAATAAGGATTTGGATGATCCTTTCCAATCCTCAAAGGAAACCAATAAGAGAAATAGCTGCTAGGCAGTCCCTGCCTTTCAAAATTTGAATTAAAATTTAAATGAGCATGGAAAAGGGTTTCCAACATTAAAATATTATTTTTCTGTATCAAATTTCCACGTATAACTTTGCTCTGTCAAATAAGGTCTCATGAGTCGCATCACTTGGATAGTGAAGTGGTTGGGATTTCATGCTATCTAAAAGGTTTCCTTCTTTAAAAAATTTTTAACAAACACGGAAAAGGTTTCCAACTTTAAAAATATTTTAACAAACTTATTATTTTGTTTATGATATGTTTGAATTTGTATAGTATTTCGTGGACAAACTAGAGATAAGCATAATCATTTTATATTATTTACCTTCACATGTGATGATGGAATAATGGGATAGCAACACAGGAGATTATATTCTTGTGATGATGGGATAGGAACACAGCAAAGGATATTCTTAAACGTCAGCCACGAACATATCAATCAATCTCAGGGAGGAATACTGCATTAATGAAATGGATCATGAACTTGATGATATCCGTTTTTAATAAATAATGTTTCTGCATATCAAGGGATGGATCATGGACGGGATGATATCCGTTTTTAATAAATAATGTTTACGGTAAAAATATTTCTCTCTTTATCTTATAATACACAATGGTAATATTCTCTTTACTTAAAACCGTGATTGTTGTGTCATCTATCCAAATTTAAATTAAATGAAAACTATCATCTTCACCAGCAAGATAGAAGATCATATCAAGATACGTGTTATAATCAAACCATGAAATAGAATTATGTATATTCACATCGGAGACAACCAGTGATTTTCCAATTGGCAATGAAATAATTAACAATGAAATAAAATATGATTATTATTAAAAAAACTGCTATACTAAATGGTTGACTCCACATGGTTATACTAAATTGGAGAATATAAATTTAAAAATGCAATGTCCGTCAAAGCTGTTGTCGTTTGGGAGTTCCGTATATTTTATGAATGCAAAAGCTCATTTATATTATTATTTAATTATTAGTTAAATCATAGGTTTCTGAATGCTCATGATTAGGTAAATCATATTTTTTCGAAGGCTGTGTTTATATAGGTCTCTCCTTTATTGGAATCGTTAAATTAATCAATTTTTTAATTATAAATTTCTAGGTCGAGTCTTTTCTATTGAAATTGGTGGATTAATCAACCTTTTAATCATAAATTTCAATCTTAGTATTGGGAATTGAAGATGCTGCATTGATACCACTTTTAGTGATTAAGAAATAACAACATAAATTATTATTACTGGGCTGATGCTCCCCTGGATGTGAAGTGAAGTGTGGGTGTATCACCCTCCAACCTCCCGAGTGGCGTTTCAATTGATTTTGCCCATAGGTGAACTTACTTTCTTAGGGTTACAGTTATAAATAATTTAATACTTAGAAAATTGTAAATATATTTAATTTTACAATAATTAAATATCTCTTTAAAATAATTACATTTTATTTTAAATATTATTTTAATATAACTTTAAATCTCAATATAATTTTAAAAACATAATTTTAATTTTTATAAAATTTTAATATAATTAAATCATATAAATTCAAAAAAATAATATATATATATATATATATATATATATAGTTTTAAGTTAATTAAATTTTTAATAAATTAATTAAATATAATTTTACATTTTATAATTTCATATTTTTAAAGGTAATTATTATTTGTAAATAAAATTAATCATTTTACAATATAATTGTTTTCTAAATTAATTTTTTTTATTTAATTCTAATTTAATTTGATTAAATAAAATTTTATCATTACAAATTTTAATCCATTTCAAAATGTTTTATTTTTAATTTTAAAAATCAATTAATATATTATAATGTACACTAATATAAATTAATACATTAATTTATATTAATGTAATATTAATATATTAATACTTTTATAATGTATTACTCATTTATTAATATATTATTTTAATAGTTTATTAATGTATTTTAACCAAGTTAAATTGTTATATCATTTTTAAAAAATTGTAACTATATTTAATTTTTAAAAAAACTTACAAATTTTTTATATTTGGATTTTTTAAAATATTTGTTAATAAAATAATATGAATACATAAATTATATTTTTTGTTTTTATATTTTTCTATTAAATATGT
>ML794996.1:82256-95175 GCA_009831015.1 Picea engelmannii | reverse complement strand
TCCAAATTATATAAAATCATTTATAATAAATTTTTTTTTTTTTTCTTTATATATTTTCTATTTTTTTTATATTCATATATATGTGATATAAAATAATTCAAAATTTATTATACAAAATGGTAAAAAATATATTATTGAAAAAAACAAAATAAATATATATTAATACTTCATAAATTTAATAATTAAAGAACAACGGAATGAAAATGATTTCACTATTGGATTGGCACCCAACAAAAATAAAGCACGCAGACCCAGATTCATAGCTAGCAACATCCCTTCCCTTACTTTTGTTCCTTCGTGAAGAACTACATTCTATCTCTCCCCCGTTACGAACAACAAAATGGGGCTGCAACCGGATTGTACATCGTTCCACAAAACCTTTGTTCCTTCGCGAACGGGCCGGACTTACAGACCTGGCTTGGGGACTTGCCTTAGATTTCTTACGGCGAGGATAGATGCCTTACTTTTTTACTTGCGTGAGAAATGTGCAGAGATGAAATTGAGGTAGAAATAAGTAATCTCATAAATTCATGGGGGACTGAGTTCGACGACCTTTATGGTTTCCCTTCAGACCTACCTCATTCGTCCCAACTTGAAATTCTCAAGATGGGTCCGTCTCTCCTTGATTTCCTTCGGACCTCCTCTCCTCTCTCTCACACGTGGATATGGGCTGGTGCTGTAATCTATGCCAGCTTATATGTAAACGATAGAATTTGGCATAGGCTTTTTACCACACCATCCAAGACGTTTGACATTGGTCCACTATCACCAAGAAAGCATCGGAACCAAGAAACTTTTCACCTTAGTCAACGTGTCTTAAGTACATGGCCTGCACGCATGGAGTTTCTGTAAGGATATCTGCCAAGTAACAATGCTAACATTTAAACCGAGGAACTATTCAACGGGATTTAAACCGAGGAACTATTCAACGGGAAAACAGGGCCTCTGTATTTTAACACCGTCTATTTGGTATTTCCATGGAGAATACTAGTAAATGGTCACCGGGGGCTCAAAAACAGCTCGCGGCCTTAATTAATTTACAAACAATCTTTTCCTACTTCATTCACTCCAGGGCATTTGAAGTCATGAAACAAACGATAATTGAATAAACGAGAAGCTTCCTTTCATTGCTGCAATGACAGCGAAGTGCCTATGTAAATGTATTGTTCAACCATGGAAAGAATTACGATTTAAACGAAACTGATATGGACTAGGATATGAAAATGATGCTAACAACTTTTTTCATATTCCTAATTATAGCGAACCTGTTTGCTTTGTGAGTGGAGGTTTTTTGAATGATGATAAGACGACATAGCTTGCGGATATTGGTAAGGAACAGGTATAGGATATAACTGATGATGATGTTGCTAATCGGTCAGATAAAGAACCCATACAGTGCAAACACTGTCACTGGTTTGGCCATGATAAGTCAAACTGTTTTAATCTTCACCCATGCAAATTTTGTGGGAAGACAAATCATCCCTCATTAAGGTGTCAAAAGCGCAAGTGGAAACAAATTAATTTAAAATGGTTAGGGAATTGGCGTTGGCGTTTGGAAGCCAAATTATTGGAGCAGTCTTATCACCGAATTTATACACAAGTACAATCGTACTTGATTGGAGATATTTCTACAGTTGATGAACATAAATGTTTTTCAAGATTTGATGATTTAGGGTATGATTGGGGCCCAGTTGATGTAGTCTTCTGAGTTGAAGATCGAGTCTTCAGACTCCGCCGGAAGACAATTTGATGTGTTGGATCTCTTCTTGGCCATACTTGCGAATGACGGTCAAGGGAATTGGAACCACTTGTCCGTGACAAGGGGGAAATCTAGTTGAGTCAGGTTCCAAGTTTGATTTTGAGACAGGTTCCAAGTTTGATTTAGAGCCTATGAACAGATGATCAAGTATGCAACCTAGTTCCTGGTATGCAATCTTGTTCCTGAACATATTATTGTTTATAGTTTGTGGTCAGCTTAAAACCACCAATTGAGCAGAAGACATGAAGTTCTGCTTGTTATATTTTCAGATTTTTGAGCCTTGAGCTCTTGTTAGTTTATTGTCAACTTAAAACCATGCCATTTAGTAGAAGAAATCAGCTTCTGCTAGACATTCGGTTTGTGGTCATCCCGAAACCACCAGATTGGTTTGTGGTTTTCCTGAAACCACCAGATGAGTTTGTGGTCAACCTTAAACCACCAATTTAGTAGAAGACATCAACTTCTGCTATTTTCTTTTCAGAGTTCAGAGAGCATCTTCAGCCGACTTTCTGAATATTCGCTTGACACATGTGATTGTCAAGTAGTGGCAGTTTTTCAGGCAAGAATGAACTTATGATTAAGGGGGGATGTTAAAACACTAATCATAAGTTAGTGGGATAGTTAAGTTAACCTAACTGTTATTCAGTTACATGACAGTTATGGTCTTTTGTATTATATATGTACATCTATGTACATGATGATTTCATAAGCGTTGATGAATAGAGTATGCCTTTTCTGCCTTTGTTTATTTATCTCTATTCATCATGATTTATTGATTGCTTCAATTATTTACATTATGTTTCTGCTCTTTTCTTCATTATGAATCTAACAATCTTCACCAGCAAGATAGAAAAGCATATCAAGATACCTGGCTGATGTTTTATATCAAAGAAATTTTCGTGTTATAATCAAAGCATGAAATAGAAATATGTATATTCACATCAGAGACAACTAGTGATTTTCCAATTGGCAATGAAATAATTAACAATGAAATAAAATATGGTTATTAGTAAAAAAACTGCTATACTAAATGGTTGACTCCACATGGTTATACTAAATTGGAGAATATAATTTTCAAATGCAACCGTCAAAGCTGTTGTTGTTTGGGAGTTCCGTATATTTTATGAATGCAAAAGCTCATTTATATTATTATTTAATTTTTAGTTAAATCATAGGTTTCTCAATGCTCATGATTAGTTAAATCATACTATTTTGAATGTTGTGTCTATATAGGTCTCCTCTTTATTGGAATTGTTGGATTAATCATTTTTTTAATCATAAATTTCTAAGTTGATAGGCGTATTCTCTATTGGAATTGGTGGATTAATCAACCTTTTAATCATAAATTTCAATCTTAGTGTTGGGAATTGAAGATGCGGCATATTCATCGTCATCCTCTCTAATCAATGGATGAAATTTTGGTCATCCTCTGTAATCAATGGATGGGATTTTGATAAATTAACTTTCGCTTATTTATAAAGAGGTATGTTTATGTGATTACTTTTTCACATTTACTAAATAAGATTAAAAATTTACTTTCTCACGACCAAATTGCCACGTTTAGTGATTAAAAAATAACAACATAAATTATTATGGGTATTGCACGTGGGTTTTTCAATTAACAGTGAAATTAGATGCCAAGAACACCGTCATTTTTTTTGCCACAGCGAATTCTTATGGCCACGTGGATTCCAGAATCCCATCAGCGTTTCAACTTCCCACCTCCCCGTATGCTTATGGTCACATGGATTTCCTCCGTGTTTCAACTTCCCACCTCCCCTCCCCCTGGATGTGAAGTGAAGTGTGGGTGTATCACCCTCCAACCTCTCGGGTGGCGTTTCAATTGATTGTGGGCGTAGGTGAGCTCAGGTTCTTAGGGTTACTGTTATAAATAATTTAATACTTTAAAAATTGTAAATATATTTAATTTTACAATAATTAAATATTTCTTTAAAATAATTACATTTTATTTTAAATATAATTTTAATATAACTTTAAATCTCAATATAATTTTAAATTTTATGTTTAATATAATTTTAAATTTTATAAAATTTAAAATAATTTTAAATCTTATTTTTTATATAATTAAATATAATTTTAATATAATTAAATCATATAAATTAAAAAAAATAAAAATATTTAAATCTTATGTTTAATATAATTTTAAATTTTATTTTTTATATAATTAAATCATATAAATTCAAAAAAAAAATTAAATATATTTAGTTTTAAGTTAATAAAATTTTTAATAAATTAATTAAATATAATTTTACATTTTATAATTTGATATTTTTAAAGATAATTATTATTTATAAATAAAATTAAACATTTTATAATATAACTATTTTCTAAATTAATTATTATTTTTTAATTATAATTTAATTTGATTAAATAAATTTTTATCATTACAAATTTTAATCCATTTCAGAATGTTTTAATTTTAAAAATCAATTAATATATTATAATATACACTAATATAAATTAATACATTAATTTATATCAATGTAATATTAATATATTAATACTTTTATAATGTATTACTCATTTATTAATATATTATTTTAATAGCATATTAATGTATTTTAACCGAGTTAAATTGTTATATCATCTTTTAAAAAATTTTAAAAAATAGTAAATATATTTAATTTTAAAAAAAAATTACAAATTTTTTATATTTAGATTTTTTAAAATATTTGTTAATAAAATAATATGAATACATAAATTGTATTTTTTGTTTTTATATTTTTCTATTAAATATGTATTTCTTAATGAAATAATAGTAATAATATATATATATATATATATATATATATATATATATATATATATATATATATTAATGTAATAATAGTAATAAACACTATTTTAATTGTTTATATATTAAAAATTTCTAGAATTTTTTTAACTATATAATATATAATTAAAAATATAGTTTATATAATTATAAATGATCATAGCATTCCTCTTTATTTTAATGGTTTTAGAATATGGATTTGAATGAAATGTTTCTATGAGTAGGAGATTTGTAACAATAATAAATCCTTATAACAATAATAAATCATCATTAAATTTCAAGTTGATTTTCTATCAATGTCCTTAGAATTAGTATAAATTGTCATGTGCAACTCGTAAAACAAGTTGATTTCCTTTAAATGTTCTTAGGGAAAATATAAATTATCATCTATAATGTACAAAGCAAGTAGATTTGTTATCAATGTCCTTAGAACAATATGACTCATCATCTACAAATATCCATATGATTTGTTATCAAATCTATTATAATAACTATAACTCATTAAACAATTTGTTGTTACAATGTGATGAACATCGTGTTGAGTCTTTCAATTTGACAAACATTGCATCGAGTTTCGCAATTTAACGGACATAACCATATTTTCTCAATGTGATGAACATGACTTGCCATAACCATATTGTCTCACTGTGACGAACATAACCATATTGTTGCAATGCCATGAGCATGACTTGTCATAACCACATTATCGCAATGTGACGAACATAACCATATTGTCGCAAAGTGACGAACATGAATGGCCATAACCACATTAACACAATGTGATGAACATAACCATATTGTCGCAATCTAATGAACATGACTGGCCATAACCATATTGTTGCAATGTGATGAATATAGCCCCATTGTTGAAATAAATATCGTGTCATCGCTATGTGATGAACATATGACATTTATTTTTATCACATATCCATTCGACAAATGATGAACATGCAACATTTTTGTTCATCAAATTGCCACTTTTTACTTAAATGACATGTCATTTTAATGTCATGAACATAAACCCCTCATCGCAATATCTCTGTCATTGTCAATATGTGACAAACAATATATTGTCGTCGCAATGTGATTAACATAGCCCCATCATTGCAATGTGATGCAAATATTATGTCATCATATTGTGATGAAAATATCTTATCGTCATAATCTGGCGAACTTACCCCCTCTCTTGCAATGTGACAAACATAACCATATTGTCGCAATGTGACGAACACAACTATATTGTCGCAATGTGATGAACCTAGCCTTATACATTGAACATACAATGTGACGAACATAACCATATTGTTGGAATGTTACAAACCTAGCCTTCTACATTAAACATAAGATGTGGCGAACATAACCATATTGTCACAATGTGACGAACATAAATATGGTTGACCTTGATTGACCATGACCATGGTTGACCATTGTTGACAATGGTTGAACATGGATGGCCATAACCATATTGTCACAATGTGATGAACACAACGATATTGTCGCAGTGTGAAGAACATGAGTGGCCATAAAAATATTTTTCGCAATTTGACGAGCATGTCTTGTCATAACCATATTGTCGCAATTTGATGAATATAACCATATTGTCGCAATGTGACCAACATGACTGGCCATAACCATATTTTTGCAATGTGACGAAAATAACCTCATCATCAAAATGTTATGAAAATAACCATATTGTTGCAATGTGATGAACATAACCTCATCATCCTAATGTGATGAACATATGCTCACCACCTGTGACACATATATCCTATGGTCATAATGTGAAAAAAAACATATGAACCTCGCCTTATACACTGAACATATGATGTGATGAACATAACCATATTGTTGCAATGTTACGAACCTAGCCTTCTACGTTTAACATACGATGTGACAAACATAACCATATTGCCGCAATGTGACGAACATAAATATGGTTGACCTTGATTGACCATGACCATGGTTGACTATGGTTGATGATGGTTGACAATGGTTGAACATGGTTGGCCATAACCATATTGTCATAATGTGATCAACACAACAATACTTTCATGATGTGAACAACATTAGTGGCCATAAAAATGTTTTTTGCAATGTGACAAGCATGTCTTTTCATGACCATATTGTCACAATTTGATGAATATAACCATATTTTTGTAATGTGACGAACCTGACTGGCCATAACCACATTGTCGCAATGTGATGAACATAACCTCGTCATCAAAATGTGATGAAAATAAGCTTATTGTTGCAATGTGATCAACATAACCTCGTCATCCTAATGTGATGAACATATCCTCATTGCCTGTGACACAGATATCCTATCGTCATAATGTGAAAAAACAACATACGAACCTGGCCTTATATGATGAACATACGATGTGATGAACATAACCATATTGTCACAATGTGACTAACATAACGATATTGTTGCAATGTGATGAACATAAATATGGTTGACATTGATTGACCATGACCATAGTTGACTATGGTTGACCATGGTTGACAATGGTTGAACATGGTTGGCCATATCCATATTGTCACAATGTGATGAACACAATGATATTGATCATGACCATTTACCATGGTCGACAATGGTTGACCATAACCATATTGGCAATGTGAGGATTGAACATGACCATTGTTGATGATGGTTGACCATGGTTGACAATGGTTGACAATGGTTTAACATGGTTGGCCATAACCATATTGTCACAATGTGATGAACACAACGATATTGTCGCGATGTGAAGAACATGAGTCACAATAAAAAAAAAATTCACAATGTGACGCGCATGTCTTGTCATAACCATATTGTCACAATTTGATGAATATAACCATATTGTCACCATGTGACGAACATGACTGGCCATAATCATATTGTCGCAATGTGACGAACATAACCTCGTCATCACAATGTGATGAAAATAACCATATTTTTGCAATGTGATGAACAAAACCTCGTCGTCCTAATGTGAGGAACATATCCTCACATTTTTGACACAAATATCCTATCGTCATAATGTGAAAAACAATGTCATGTCATCACTCTGTGATGAACATCGCGTGATTGTCGAAATAAATATCTTGTCATTGCTATGTGATGAACATATGACATTTATTTTCATTACATGTCCATTCGACATATGATGAACATACAAAATTTATGTTCATGGTATTGCTACTTTTTACTTAAATGAAATGTCATTGTCATGTCATGAACTTAAACCCCTCATCGCAATATCCCCATCATTGTAATGTGATGCAAATATCAGCTCATCTTATTGTGATGCAAATATCTTTTCGTCGTAATCTAGTCAACTTATCCCCTCCCTTGCAATGTCACAAAAATAACCATATTGTCACGATATGATGAACATAGCATTGCCATCCCAATCTTATCAAAATAGCCTCATCGTCACAATGTTACATGAATATCATGTTGTCATAATGTGACAAACACTTCCAAATTTCACTATTTGAATGTCATCCATAATCTTGGTCAACTATGGTCATGGCTAGCCATGGTCACCTATGGATAACAATTGTCAAACTTGGTTAACCATTGTCAACCATAGTCAACAACAGTCAAGCATGGTCATGGTCAACCAAGGTCAACAATAGTGAAGGTCATCCATAGTGAATGTCAATCATAGTGAAGGTGCATGAAAGCTAACAACAATGAAGCCTTATGGAAGTTAACCATGGCCATGGTCAACCATAATTAACCATGTCAACCATAGTGAACCTTTCCTTCCCAAAGTCGACAAATTTCTACGATGAACATATGGCATTTATCTTCATGACATTGCCAATATTTACTTAAATGACCTGTCATTGCAATGGGATGAACCTAAAACCCTCGTCCCAATATTCCCATCATCGTCAATATGTGACAAAAAATATATTGTCGTCGCAATGTGATGAACATAGCCTCATCATTGGAATGTGATGCAAATATCCTATCATCATATTGTGATGCAAATATCTTGTCGTCACAATCTGAGGAACATAGCCTCGTCATCACAATGTCATCAACATAGCTTCATTGTCACAATGTTACATGAATACCATGTCATCATAATGTGACAAACACTTCCAAATTTCACTATCTTAATGTCATCCATAGTCTTAGTCAATTATGGTCATGACTAACCATGATCGTTTATGGACAACCACTGTCAAACATGGTTATCCATTGTCAACCATGGTCAACCAGAGTCAACTATGGTCATGGTAAACCAAGTTCAACCATAATGAAGTTCATCCATAGTAAACATCAACCATAGTGAAGGTCTACAGAAGTTAACCACGATGAAGGTCTAGGGAAGTTAACCATGGTCATGGTCAATTATAATTAACCATGTCAACCATAGTGAACCTTTGCATCCCAAAGTCAACAAAGTTCTACCAAATTTATCCATGATCATGGCCAACTATACTGAAGCATGGTCATTTTAAATTATTGTATTAATGTATTACTAATGTATTAATGTATTATTACTTTAATAATATATTTTTATTTTAATAATGTATTTAGTAAGGTATTAATACTTTAATAATTCATTACTAGAATATTGATACCTTTTTAATGTATCAATTCTTTAAAATTAATTTTTTTATATCAATATTTATGTTTTATTATAAATTGATATTAATATTTTAGTGTATTAATAATATTAATAAATAAATTATTAATAATGTATAAATTAATTCATGTATTAATGCATAAATTAATTAATACTTAATGTTATTTAACAATATTAATAATAATAAATTCATTATTAATAATGTATTTAAAGTATAAACTAATTATTGTATTAATGTATAAATTGATAAATATTTTGCATTATACGTTACATTATTAATGTATTAATACTTTAATAATTCATTATTAATGTATTAACTAATTAATACTTTAATTATTTATTATTAATTTATTAATACTTTAATGATGTATTTATTAAGGTATTAATATTTTAATAATGTATTGATACTTTTTTAATGTATTAATTCTATAATATTAATGTTTTAATATAAATATAAATATACATATTTATATCTCAGTGATTAAAAATATTGATAAATACATTATTAATATTATATTTAATGTATTAATTAATTAATATACTTTACATTATATATTAATGCATATATTAATTAATACATTACATTATTACTGTATCATTTTACTTTATATATTAATGTATTAATTAATTATTACATTAATATTATCTTAATATATCAATCAACTACATTATACATTAATGTAATTTCATACTTTAATTTATAGATTAGATTTATACATTATCAATATCTATTACATTAATGTAATACATTACATTTATAGATCTCATTAATTTATATACATTAATATAAATTAATACAAAAGAATTTTATAACCTATAATCTCAAAATTAATGGAAATATGGCCTATCCCACCCTCATAGAAACAAGCCTCTCCCCCATTGAGGACATGGCTATGACTAGATACCTAATGTATAAGAACACGTTAAACAACATGGAAGACAAGAGAAGAGAGGATGGCATAAAGACGCCTGATCTTGACTAAACTATTGGGGAATCATGGAAGAAACCAATTTGTAGAATAAAAATACTATTAAAAAGAATGTATAATAAAAATTTAAGGAAAAAATGTTGTGTGATAAAGAGTTAGAGGAAAAAAGTAAATTAAGGTATTATAAAGATGTAATCAACCCTAATATAGAAGATCAAAATTATCTATCTCCTTTGCCAAGTGTAGAGAGAAAAATAAGCATTGCTAAGATAAGAAAAAATTCTCAAGAGCTTCATAGTAAAACTGGGCATTGGTAAATTCCTAAAAATCCATGGGATGAAAGAGTGTCACCTTTGGGACACTAAGAAGGTTGAAGATGAAAAACACTTTCTCTTAGATTGTCCAGCCTATACTCATATTAGATGTCCAGCCTAATCATCATCATCATATTAATGTATATTAATATTTTAATTTATACATTACATTAATACAATACATCAATGTATCATTACATTATTAATATTTTATTTTATTACTCTATTCATATTTTTGCAATGTATTAATTAATAATGTATAAATTTATTAATTAATTAATACATTACACTATTAATGTATCAATCAACTACATTATACATTAATGTAACTTCTTACTTTAATTTATAGATTACATTTATACATTATCAATATTTATTACATTAATGTAATACATTACATTAATAGATCTCATTAATTTATATACATTAATATAATATTAATGTAATAATTAATTAAAACATTAATTTTGTATTAATATATTAATGGTGATCGAGAAGATATACCTTTTTTTAAATTAATGATGGCCATCTACATATATCAACTACTTTTTAGTTAATGTGGTTGTGACTATTATTATTGTATAATGATTAATTAAATCATATTTTGTATTATTATTTAATTATGAATTAAATTATATTAATTAAGTCATATTTTTTACTATTATTTAATTATAAATTAAATCATACTTTTATAAAGGTTTATTTATATTATTATTTACTTATTAATTAAAACATACTTGGGGTTTTATGGGAGAGTGTGGGAGTCTCTTTTATATCATATTCTCTTATTTTTTACCACCATACAATTATTCAAAACAACACAATAAGTGTTGCATGACAGCATAAATCCTGCCTGTCAAGCAAGTTTTAAAGTGTTAAGCTGATTGATTGTTCATCTGATACCGTTTAGAAGCTTGTGTTCCTACAACCTGTGTTCAACCATATCCCCATCCCCATCCCTGCTGTAGTATGAAGGTATTAAATAGTTCGGGTTTCATTCGTATAATGATTGCATGGCAATAGGTATCTCAAACAGGCATTGAATCTGCTAGATCTGGTTCAAGGCAAGCAATTAGGACTAGCTTTGCAATTGGGTTCAAGGCAAGCAATTAGGACTAGCTTTTCAATTGGTGTTACTGCCATCTCTGACTCTGTCTTTCATGCAGGGTCAACTATTATTGATTAAAACTCCTCTGCCTCTTTCACTACAAGCATAATTGATAAACCGCCCATTAAACTGCGTCAAGATATTCCTGCGAAATTAGGATGAGCCTGGAAGAGGATCGAGACCCACAGAAGCTTCAGTTGACTGATCAAAAGCAATTATATGTGGTGCTTCAACCTAGAATATTAATCTATAGGCTCTCATATCGAATAGGTTCTATGGAAGGGTAAACAAGGCGTTCTACCTCCTCCTGTCTTGTTGGAGGTTAGGAATTGCACCATTTCATATTATATTCATCTTACAGATTTCATATTACAATGCTGCTAATGCTCTAGTTACCCCTGTCTCTGCTCGGGTAGTTACCCCTGCATTAACTAAATTACATAGAACACACATGGCCCAACTAATTATTAGCAATTTATTCATGATTATAAATGTTCATATCCTAATGGCCTTTCTAGATTATTTTTTAATGCAGAACGTTTCTTACTACACTTGCAATTGGGATAGTTCGAGAGATTCATCAACAATATAGGTGATTGAAGGAGTGGACAATATCGAAACCGTGAGCATGCACCAATTCAATTTTACTTCCAAACCTCTAATGTATCGTGACCTGTTGGTAATCCTTGGAGAGCTTGCATGCAAGCTACAATGGAACTATTCCCAATGCATTCGTTGTCGTTGCTCTCTCTAATTCTCTAATTTTCCCATGCCATATTGCATATAGTTTATTTTAGTTATGCACTTTATCTTCATATATAAAGGAAACTTGTGAAACAACAGAGGAAACCTGTGAAAGAACTAACTGTTCTCAAGGTGTGGAAAAACAGTTAAATCGATCTACAAGGGCTTGAGATGGTAAATGAATCTTGACCGTTTAAGTGATATTAAGTTTGTAAAACTATTTTTTAAGAAATTCTATTTAGGACAATAAGAAGGGTTTAAACCTCATTTATCTGTAAAAATTAGACAATGGTTATTATAAACCTCATTTATGAGTAAAAATTAAATAGTTTGAAGAATAACTAATTGGTATTATAAACTTCTTATAAGAGGGGTTTAAAGCTCATTCGAGTAAAAAATAAATGGTTTGAAGAAGGGTTGTTATAAACCTTTATGTATGAGTAAAAGTTAAATAGTTTGAACAAGGGTTCTTGCAAAACTCATTTATGTTTAAAAATTAAAGTGTTTGAAGAATTGCTATTGCAATTTTAATTTTATGATTTTTTTTCTCCATAGCAATCTGAATTGTATGAATTTTTATTTATTTTTGGTTATTCATAATAATTCTTTACAATTTTAGGTGGATTTAAAATAACTCGAATTATTAATAAAAATAATAATTCAAAATATATTAATATTAAAG
>ML794996.1:65851-81515 GCA_009831015.1 Picea engelmannii | reverse complement strand
CATTCGTCCCAACTTGAAATTCTCAAGATGGGTCCGTCTCTCCTTGATTTCCTTCGGACCTCCTCTCCTCTCTCTCACACGTGGATATGGGCTGGTGCTGTAATCTATGCCAGCTTATATGTAAACGATAGAATTTGGCATAGTTTTTTTACCACACCATCCAAGACGTCTGACATTGATCTACTATCACCAAGAAAGCATCGGAACCAAGAGACTTTTCAGCTTAGTCAATGTGTCTTAAGTGCATGGCCTGCACGCATGGAGTTCCTGTAAGGATATCTGCCAAGTAACAATGCTAACATTTAAACCGAGGAACTATTCAACGGGAAAGCAGGGCCTCTGTGTTTTAACACCGTCTATTTGGTATTTCCATGGAGAATACTAGTAAATGGTCACCGGGGGCTCAAAAACAGTGTTAGTCCAGCATCGTCCATTTGAAATTTGCATAGGAAGTATGTGTAAAATATTCTTGGCCAGTCAGTTCAATATTACATTGATATCTTCTCGAAGGGCTATCGTTCGTCCCTATTCTCTCCCCGAACTTATCCTCTAAAACAACCCGTTCTGCTAAGCCCAAGCCTAAGCCTGGGTCCGAGGATTCTACTAGACTAGTCTAGCTAGCCTTTTTTTTCCTATTTGACACAACAATAAGCACTTGAGGTGACAATTTCATAAGAATGGCTACTTCTTAGAAAATCGTTTAGACAGGTTATTGTTGGCACCGGCGAGCACTATTGTATTGTGAGGAAGATTTCCCTTGGCGGACTTTCATTGTCCCTTACTTTTCTCTTGAATGAACTCGATTGTCTCTCTCGCTTTATGTGAATCGGCAACTTACAAGAGGAGTTACCTTACAGAGTGGGTGAGTTCAAAGAGCAGGTAACAGATCAGGTGAGGCAACTCCAGTAGCAGGGCAGAGCGGGTGAGCCTTCCGATCTAACCTTCTATTATTTCTAATAGCTTGTATAGAGATTCGTTTAAATGTAACAACACATCCGCTGTGGTTAACACAGATCGATAATTACGCCGAAAGGCTTACACCTATTGACAAATAGGGGTTTAGTGCTTAATAAGTTTTGTATGGACAGGATTAAATATGGCTGGAATATTCTTAGTAGTCACACAAAATAAATGGCTGTGATTTTAATCATTAACTTCCTAGCTATTATAAAGACATCAGTTTATGTGTTTACTTTTTACATTTACCTAATCATATTTAAAAATTACTTTGATAGCTAACTGATTGCCACTTAAGTGATTAACAGAAATTAAAATATTAATACCAGATCAGATAAATGAAGCCCAACAGTTTATTTGTTAATAGATAATAAAATTTAATATATTCTTTTAAAAATTCATTTCATCTTCTCAACCTTTGGACGTTCACCAACAACTATTTTGCTATTGTGCTAGTAACCTACCTCAGATGTATCATCCTGAATGACGATCCAAGATTTGATGAGTGCGACACCACCGCAGTGGCTTTGGTGTGCAATAGGGTTGTTCTTGGATCTACAACTAAGACCCTATTATGGTAATGGAGGGAGAGAAGGTGGGTTCGGATCAGATTCAATGCCCGTACTCTCTCTTTATCCCGAGATTGGCTTCTCCCAATGATTGGTATGCGTTTTTATCAAGTTCTCTTTCTTTACCACATGTTTCTATAGACAGTTCAATATTTATTCTTGTTGGTTCATTGTCGTTAGTTTACTGCCTTCTCTCACAGGGGGAGGCCAATGACGGGAACATAACTCAAAATATGGTCGTTGACAGCCTGACAGGTGGCCAGGCCATTTGCTCAACCATTGCAGATTGAGCAAAATAGTTTTGATCTTTTATCGTGCTCGTTCTGCACATTTGTAGATTGTATATTTACTTTTAATGAAAATCCATTTTCTTTGAATTTTTCATGATCCCTAGTCTTGGTCGAGTCTCTGGTCAAAACTAGTCATGTCTCTAGTCGAGTCCAGTAACTTTGGATCATTGACCAACTAAATATGTAATAAACAAGAAAAACGTGGAATTTGGCAGATTGTATATTGTTGAGCCTCCAAATCGAATTGGAAAAAGGCTTGATGGTCAATTCCCAAAACAATCGTCTTTAAATACACAATCTGTGAGATGGATTTAACCGATGGTGGGTTTGAGAGCCTTAGATGGCTTTTAAGGAAAAATGACATAGTTTAGGGTTTACCATGTTTTATCCTAGGGTTTATGATTTAGGATGAATGGAGTTTGCATTAGAATATTTATTTATATGTTTATTATTCTTTCCTTTTTTAAACATGGTGCTAAAGGGTAGCGTAGGGGATGCTAGGATTTCCCTATCAAATCGATGGACGTAGGGATAATTCTAGCAAAGTCCCCGAATCTTGCATGGAATGGGGTGGGTATCGCGGGGACATTTCCGAAGTCCTCGAAGTTTAGGGGCATTTTAGAGGAAGTACAAAAGTCCCCGAAAAGTTGGATCGTGTGGAACCTTAGTTTTAAGGTTGGGAATGGATTCGTGTGCAACATAGTATTAATCTTTGGTTCTTTGAACCCTCGACTTTCATACCATGTTAAAATTAATGCCCTCATACCACATTAAAATTAATGTCCTCGTACCATGCTATACAGACGAGAATGCATATACATTAAACACATTTCGATCGATATTTAAGGAAAATTGTTTTACCCAAGAAAAGGACGAGAAAATATGGAGAGAATAAACATTGAATATATAAACATGTTATCACTAAACACATTCGGATCGATATCTAAACAAAATTGTTTTAACCAAGAAAAGCAAGAGAACATATGGAGAGAATAAAAATTGAATAAATAAACATGTTACGAGTCTACAATGGAAAATTCTACTTCTACTTTATCAATATCCACACTATGGATCCCATAAGATGCATTTACACAAGAGGACATGCTATGTTGGAATAAAGATTGAATAAATAATCATGGTATCACTCAAACTCTACTATGTTGTATATAACATATATATATATATTGTTTTGATACCATGTTGAAATTAATGCCCTTATACCATGTTAGAGTAGATAGGAATGCATACAAATCAAAGACATTTGGCTTGATACGTAAACAAAACTAGTCTAATCAAGAAACACAATAAAAATCCTGGAGAAAATTGAATAAATAAACATGGTACCACTCTAAGTTGCAAACTCTACTCTCTCAATCTCCACGCTATGGCTCTCATAAGGTAAAGATTGCATAAGAGGAGAGGTTATGTTGTTAACTGATGTATATATTACATGTTTACTTTACACATGATGTGTAAATTTCCTTCTCACTTGATCTCGATAGGTGGTTTAGTGGTTGGAATGGGTTGTGGCCATGTAAAAAACTCAGGTTTTGGTAGGCGTAGAACCCATGTGTGTGAGAGGTACTTCTTGGAGTTCATTTCTCTCCATAAACAAAGAGGCTTAACACATATCAACACTGTAGTTGGTTTCTCTCCATTAACAAAGGGGCTTAACACATATCAACAAAGGTGTTCCATAAGCCAAATTGTTCAAGTGGATCTTAGGGTTCGATAAAACAAATTGTTCAAGTGGATATTAATAGGATACAACTACTTTATATTATAATGAAACTATAAGAGATGCTACAACAAGTGTTAAATCACTTCTATGTTCCCAAAAATTGCAGGGCTTAACACATATCAACAAAGGGGTCCCATAAGAGGAATTTTTCAACTGGATCTTAATATGATACAAGAACTTTATATTATATTAAAACTATAACAAATGCTACAACAAGAGTTGCATCGCTTCTATGTTCCCAAAATTTACAACTAAGTGTTATAGAACCCATATTCATTCCTTCTAACAGGCCCATGTCATTGAAATAGTTGCATCCTTGGTACAGAAAAGCCCATAATCCTTTGAAAATGTATATCCTATAGATGATTCTACAACCCAGATCTCAATAGTATGGAGCCCCTATTCGAGCTCATATCCTTCCATGGTTGTATTTGTTTGCTTCTTCATTTTCCTACGTTGCTCCCCCTTATAGGGGATATAACATCAAATAAGTGAAGCGCCATGTTTTCTAAGATTGGTAATACAATTTTTGGTTTTCATTGCGAGATAGCCCTTGATCCATAATTGGATCTAGGGACCAAAATGGGTCCAGGAAGGCCTGAAAATAAAAGTTATCAGAATCTCTTCAAAACAGACGTGTGCATAGACCTCGTCGATACAAACCCAACACAACTTGAATGGGCATAAACAGACACCGTATGAAAAAAATATCACGGTCTGTTTGTTTCATCAAAGAAGTTAAAAAAGATGGTGACTGTACCAGTGGTGATGTGGCAGTTGTACAGGTCATACGACCATACAACTAATGTGGCATGGTGCGTTGGAACTGACTAGATAGGTGGACGATTCATGGTGTGACATGTGGCAGCATGGTAAGGGTGACATGTGGCATAGGATAGGATGACATGGCCACATCGTACAACCGTTCGACGCATGGGAGTTGGTTGATGTGGAAGGTATGATGGATGATGACAAGGAAAATATGTGGCATGTTGACTAGTTTGGAAGTGGAAGAATCATGCTTTGACATGTGGCAGTTATTGGCGAATGTGACAGTGCCACGTGGCCCAGTCATGGGATGTCACGTGGAACCCCTCTATTGGTTGTCGGTTTTGGAAAAATTGTATGATTTAATTTGATTTAATTTTTTAAACTTGCCATAGTTTATATTTGTCGGAGTAAAGGATTGGGGCTAGCCCCATCCCTCGGCGCAACACTCCATCCGACCACAACATATGACCACTGCCTCCATTGTATTGGCATTCATTTTTTAATGGAGTTTGACCCAGCCCTAATCACATGGAGCCATATCCCATATGACTAAGATGTATAGTGTTTTGGCATGGAGTTTTAATGGTTAGCCTCGGTCAACCGGTCTATCCAGTCGATAAGGGGCGTAATCATGGATAAAGCTATGGGGGAGATATTTGTTAAGAGGTACATGGAGCATATCCCGAGGCCGTATGGCCATGAACACAACCACAAGATGAACAATAAGGGGGCCAGTGCGCCAAGCCTTAGCGCTTGGGCACATGACAACACCCCATATTCCCAGGAGCACAAAGAAAGGAGGTTGCGCCCTTATTTTTGGAAAAAGTGTGTTTTCTACCTTTTTAGAAATATTTTTAAGTTATTTTATGTTTGAGAGATTTTGATCTTGGAGGGTCTTGGGCCCTTTTTGAGGGCATATATTGGGGAAAAGTTGGGAGTTTGTTTCCAACTTCAAGCCTATATAAACAAAAGGTTTTTGAAGCCAAGGAGGGAGGTTCATATGAGAAAAATGTTTTTGAATTGTTGAGTAAAATTCATTTTTATGAAGGAAATCTATTGTGGAGAGCACCTTTGTTAGCCATTTCTAGGAGTTTTGTTCATTCGTTTTTAGTGTTGTCAGTTTTGATGGGTTCTTGAGATATGGTAGAACATGACCAACTCATTGTTTTAATCCATTGGAACTTTTATGATGTACCTTTAAATATTCGAACAAAAGTAAGAAAGCCTCACCCACTAAGACAAAGGCCTCGAGACGTAGGCGATATTATTGAACTCTGTTACCACTTTGGTGTTTATGGTTTGTTGTCTCTTCATGCTTATTTTTGGATCTGTACATTTCTTTATGGTTGTTATGTTTTCATTTTCATTCTTCCACTCTCATTAGTTTCCTAAATGGTAAAATAACTTATGAAAAATAACTCAACCATTGTCGTTTAAAAGATCTTTTCTGATCAGCCCTATAAACCAACTAGTTATAGGATGATAAGCACAAGCATAAACCTCAATATAAATGGAAACGTTAAAAAACTTTGTTGTTTTAGTTGTTTGCGATGAAGATAAGATGTTTTTTCCGTGGTTTTTGTCATTTGTATGCAACAAGGTATACTGTGAGGTCCTTTGGAATCATGTGAAATGAAAATATTGGAGAAAAGGCTCTTGAGATTTTGCAGAGTGGGATGAAAGTGAAATAATATGAGTTGTTGAAGATATTACTTTGCATAGATGATAGATATTACCTTGTATATATCATATGAATCAACTTCAAACATTGCACAAATGCATAGCCTCCTCTCCAATCCATAGGTGATGTGCTCCGTACCTTGATCTCTCTTCATGCTTCTACTTGAATAGAACAATTTAGTTACAAGACTAAACCAAGAGGAAAAAGACAATGTTTTCTAGGAAAGGCGAATTGAAAAGGAAAACTCAAACATTTTCCAAGGATGATTTGTGAGAGCATTGAAAAGAAAAACTCAAAATTTTCGAGGCAACATGAATATAATTTGTGAACAAAATCATTTAAATATATATAAAGCACTGAAAAAGAAGTGACATAGAAGTGAAATATATATAACAATGCAATTTATTATACGTTATATAAGAATGAAAAATTACATTGTGTGATAGCCTCAAACCAACAATAAAAATTTAAAATGAAAATATCAGATTCTTCCTCAATAAAACTCTAAATGTAATAAATGTAACAACCAATAGAAAAGTAATTTAAAATTTAAATATGGTAAAAAAAACAATGGTTTTGTTTTCCCTATCTACAACATTGAAGGATGGAAAATATATTTATCCAATTATTAACTAATCCATATTCGACGATGTGACAGCCAAGAGTACTCACACGGACTAATAAATTTTATTTTAAAAAAGACTTGCTTTATCAAAGTGTTACATCCAAAAGACTCACATTAACTATATATATGATAAATTTATTAAGTTTCTTTCTTATAAAAATATTTGGGTGTAATATTATTTATATTTCTCAGCTACCCCAAATTTGTCGATATTAGTGGAGGCGAGCGGCCAAACACAACTTAAAGTTATTCCACCATGCCATAATGCCATCATGTTAAAGTATAAAAATGACATCATGCAGGAAAAGAGTTCCGTGTAGCATATTTAGTAACGTGAGTTGTTATTTCCACTTTCAAGTGCAATCATTCTTAAATATATATTTATTACATAATTTTTTCCAATGGAGTATGTCAAAAAAATTATATTATGTAATCTAAAATGATTCGCTAGATGCCATTTAAATTGTTTTGTCAGTATGTTTTGTGAGAGTAATAGTTAGTAGAGTAATTACTTATACCTATTGGAGATGGGAACAATTAATGATCTTTTAATCTTAAATTCTAATTTGATGGTTATGCATTGAAGATGTTGGCATATTATTAGTAGTCCTTCAAAATCAATGAGTCAGATTTATTGTTGATAACTTCTTTGCATTTATGAATACATCAGTTAACATGTTTCTTTTTAACATTTACCTAATCATATTAAGAAATCATTTTAACATTTACCTAATCATATTAAGAAATCACTGTAACATCATATGATTGCCACCTCTAAATGATTAATTTTTGGAATTCTTCAACTGTGCAGTTTCTTCATACATGAACCTGGCATTTTTACTGAATTTTTTTTAACCTGACGTTTTTACTGAGTTTTTTTTATTTACCATAAGTCTTTCTGCGTTCGCCAGGAATTAGCAGCTGTGCTAGCAGTTAGTAGTGAGTAATGATGGTTAAACTTTCATATATATCATATTAATTTATTTTTAACGTGAGAGAAAGAGAAATAGTTTGGGGTTGTATAAGCTTTTTAGGTTTTGATTTTTTCGTAATAAGTCAACTTTGTCTTTCCAACTAACTATAAAATTTCTAGGTGTTGATGGCGAGTCTGGCTTGTCTTACACGAATGTAAGAATTTTTTGATAGGAAGAAACTTTGGATCCTTTTATGGGGGAGACGTAGATATTTATGTTTAGGGAAGGTTCCTGCTACAACTTTTTTCGTTCAACTTTGCGTGATAAGTATTTTTTTTTAATGAAAGACACATTAATTAGAAATGTGTATCAGTTTTAAAGTATCAATCATTAAATATAATGGTTTGACTAAGTGTAATAAAAGATTACCTTTGCATTTAAACATAAATCAATTTTAATGGTTTGATTAAGTGTAATAAAAGATTACCTTTGCATTTAAACATAAATCAGTATTAAACATAAATATTTTTGGTTAGCTAAAAGTACAACATCTCGATTGATCAAAACCAATAGCTTCAGTAGTAGATTGATCAAATGCAGTCCTAACTTCAACATCCTCTCTAGTACCAATAAGAGAGTCAGTCCCAGACCTAACAGCTATTGTTTCACAAGTAGCTGATCGCGATATGGATCCACCAATTTAACAGATTGTTGAAACAACAATTCTAGTAATGGTAATAACAGTACTCAGCATCCCTAACGGTAAGGTTATGGCGGGTTGAATGTGAGCAAAATTCACCAGCCTCACTGCATTTTGATCTAGGTTTCTACACGGTTAAAGTACCAAAACAGGGCGAGTTCGAAAGCCTCTTCAAAAACTTTACACTTCCAAGGTTTCCGACGACCAGATTAGCAGTCTTGGCCCTCTTCCCAACAATGTCTTTTTGTCTTCAATAATGCTTATTTGAAGTACTCATAATGCATTATGAATAAAAGTTATGGCTTCATGGATTCCAATTCCAATTATAGATACATTAGGATATTTTAAAATTTGGGGCAAGCTTCATGCCCCAGAATTCCTCAAGTTCGTGGAAATTTGACCTCATTACCTTATATGCTAGCTATATCGATTCGATTTCCGTCGCCCTGCTCTTTGTGGCTGGGCTCATAGAAATAAATCCACTCATAAAGTAAGGTTTTTCAGGTAAGGGGCCAGCGATCGTCTTGATTTTGATTTCTGAATCAAGGTGCTTTCTGAATTAGGGTATTCGTGAATTAAGGTGCTTTTTGAATTAGGGTTTGTTTTTTCTAAAATATATGTTTATACTTTTACCTTTCTCCATTAAGATCCAACCAGAGATTTCGGGTGTGTAGCAAGGTTTGTTAATAAGTGTAAATAAGTATTTTAGGTCATAAGTTAGTAGGCTCATGTCTACTACTTCGTCATTTGTTTATGAATAGATTTGATTTAGCCATGCTACATATTCCATGGAATTATTTGATGTCCATTATACTATTAATATTTTGAATCACTATGTGAATTAACATTTAAAGTTATTGTTTTAATCCTAGATAGCACAACAAAGATAGTTCACTTGAAACTTTCGTGAAGCATATCTTAGAGAGTGCAATTAGGATAGTTCACTTAATAATATTTAATGTTATTGTTTTCATATTAGAGAGCACAAGTAAGATAGTTCACTTAATTTTTTAGCTAAGAATATCTAGAGAACAACTAGGATAGTTCACTTAATATTGAATGGTATTGTTTTTATCTAGGAAACTAGAACTAAGATAGTTCACTTTAAAACTTTGCCAAGAATATCTTAGAGAGCACAATCATGATAGTTCATTATGTAAATTAATATTTAATGTTATTGTTTTTACCTCAGAAAAAACAACTAGGATAGTTCACTATGGTGAATTAATATTTAAGTTTTTTTTCTATAACAATGTATCTATTATTAAAATTATGTTTTTAAGAAACAAAATATACTGCAACAATCTACATGGACTCTATTTTATTATGACTATAATTTTGAATCTAATGGATGAATATTATAATTTCTAGAATTTTTTTAAGTTGACCAAGATGGAAATGTTGCAGATTTCAAAAACATGTTTTTCTACACCTTGTATCTATCTTAATTTTTACTTAAAACTGAAATATAAATATACCCTTTTGAAAAGAACAATTTAAGGATTATGAATATTTTTTTTTTTCAAAATTTTCACTATATATTTTTAGAGATATCGATATTTTACTTCACTGATTCTCAAAATATTATGTAGTGTTTTTTTTTTAATTAAATAAAATTAGATAAAAATAAAGAAAATGAAAACAAATTATAAGAATTGAAAGTAGATTCAATTTTGGAAATGTTTGTGTCATTTTAGAAACCAAATTCTCAGTATTTGCAGGAGTCCGCAACCTCTGAAGTGCAAGTAAGCTTGGGGCAATTCTCTGGTTTTTGTTTTCAGTCTCATTTTCATGTTTTCAGTCGAAATACTCTTTTGGTCGAATAGTAAAATCTAACGAAAACTCTCAAAACTAAACGGTTTCCAAGGTTTTCGGCCCAATCGAAAAAAATGAAAAGATACGTCGTGTTGTTTCATTTCGCACCAAATTGTATAAATAGGATTTCGGTCGAACACATTTAACACAATTCATCGGATAGACAGATATATAGGAATTTCAAACCATTTCTATTACTGATTGCAGTTGTATTATTTTCTTTCTTTATTTCTTCTCTTTGTTCCATAGGATTAATCAGAGTATCGATATCGATACATGATGGTTTTCTAGAGCACTTAAACAAAGTTTCGAATCATCTTTTTTATTTTTGTTGAATAAGGTAATTGATGTTTGTTCAAGTTTTTATTGGAATAACAATTTATATGTTGAAAGATATATGTTAAGCATTTTTTCAAGGTGAAGTCTTTGTCGAACATATCTTTTACAGATCTATTAAATTCATGGAAAACAAAAGTTTGTGCAATAGAAAATTAGATCGCACTCGAGATGATACTCACCAAATCAAACAAATGATAGAGATTTATCGAAGAAAGAAACAAGAACGTGCAAATATTGAAGAAAGAAATGATGATAATGTCAATAGACATTTTCGACAAGAAGAAGTTCAACTAGGTATGCATGCACATATGATGATTGAACACACATTGGGACTGTATTCACAAAGTACATAATTCAAAGTATAGAATTCAAATTAAAAATATTGTAAATAATATAATTGATTGTAATTACAATTTTATGTTTTTCAAAAAACATAAATAGATTTGTCTCATAATGTCGAATAAGACGTTGAAACCGAAATTGAAACAAAATATGTTGAAATCGAAATTGAAGCAGAAGACAAATTACCTATAGGTATGTACATAAGTTTAGATAATACAAGATGAACACTCAAGTATATATAATTTAGTGAATTTGTGTTCAAGTTATGTTTTTTAATATAAACTTTAAATTGACATATGTAGGATAATCTATCAACATTGATGATGAAATATTATAAAATGTTGATACTGACAAATAAGGGAAGAAAAAAACTAAGCATTATATAAGATATCGAACTAAGAATATGTATAATATTTTTTTCAAAGATGAATAAGTAATAGCACAAGCTCAACTTTTACTTTGTCTAATGAAGTCAATAAAGTTAAAAGAAGCTACATCATTATTGGGTATTCAAAAGTCGACAAATGATACAAAGGTGAAACATAATGTCTTTAACAATATAACTAGTGTATTAGAAGCATTTGGAAAATCTCGAAAAGAAGATGTTCGTGTTGCACGTAGAGAAATAGAAACAACAATTGTTTCATCTAGCAATATAAAAGATCGTTTGACATGACACATGCCAAAAAGGATGGGTACATCAAGAAAAACATTGCACAAACATAGAAAATTTCATTTCCAAATAAATTTAAATGATGAATTGGATTGTTGGACACTGATTTCTAGACAACCCTACAAAGATAGACTTGCAGAAAATGTTAAAGAATTGACCCATAATTTTTGGTTGGAATAATCTTGTGTTTCACCACATACAAAGGATGTGTTGTGATGAATAATAGCACAAAACAAATATGAAGAACATCTAAAACATATATTTCCAATGGCACAAATAGAGTTGTTCAATAAGTTCAAAGAAAAATACAAAGAATTTAAAATTTCCATCAATACATTTGTGCAACAAAAACCATGGTTTGTTAGACCCATCATTGTTTGTCACACTTGTTGTTGTCATTATCATGTGGAATTTGAGTTGTATTAGGACACTTTTTTGGATTTTCGTAAAAATTTATGGCCACGTTCACCTCCTCATTCCACATTTTGTGTTTTTATATCTGATATTCTATGTGAAAGAGAAGATGATGATTTATTTTGAAAATAATAATGTGTTGCTGGAAAGAAATGTGATGGTTGTGGAAATCTAAGTTTGTTTCATTCAAAGTATCATATTGATATGAATTATCAATCATTTTCTAATATAAGAGTCAATTGGAAGAGATATGAATATATGAGCAACACGGCTCTACATTCTTCAAATATTATTTCCAAAATGACTGATTTGAAGGTAGATAAAATCTTCGTGATAGATTTTTTGAAGAAGTTTGAATGCATTCACATAGAGCTCAATGGCAAGATATACAATTTAAACAATCCCGTGAAGTGTTTCCACCAGGGACAATTTTGTCTGTAGTTATTTTTGTAGAGAATTACACATTCGCTGCACAAAATGAAATGCAGAGAGAATATTATCATTCTGATCAAGTCACGATATTTTTCCACGTTCTATATAAACATTCTCAATGAAGTCTTGATAACATAGAAAGAACCAACGATAATCGACATGTTATTAAAGAATATAAATTTTATATAAGTCATGATCGAGCACACTACACACAGTATGTACAACATTGTTTTCATAAATTTTATGATGCATTGAAAGAACGCGAAATCATATTCGATTGACATTGGATATGGTCTGATCGGTGTGCGGGTGAGTTCAAATATGCATGATCATTTTATTGGTTATGTTGTTTTCATAAAAAAATAAACATTACACATTGTTGGAATTTTTTTGAGACTCGTCATAGAAAATGAGAGCACGAGGATGCAAGGGCATGTATAAAACGAGCACTTCCAAGGTATCAGCTAAACCCTCATGCTGATTGATTTGAATCTACTGAACAAGTTGTTGAATGGTGCAAAATGGCGCTAATCCATGAATATAATCTGCCAAGGGATGTGCGCAGGTGTTTCTATATATAAATGTTACATGTATGTACACAAGATATATAAATTTAAACGTGTTCAAATTTATATTCAATATTCAATCATTTTCTTGAGAGATTTTAAGTTAACAAGTTCTTGTCTTGTGCAGATTTTTTTTTGTATGTTGGAATCGAAGATGTAAATAAATTAATCCCATATGACGCCAGTACAATACCTGGGACACGAAAAATACATTCAGTTAAAGAAAAACATTTTCAAAATCAGTTTATATTTGATAGAAGAAATGACTCTTGTTTTTGTTCAGTTTGCATAGAGGACATAGAATCCATAGATATTTACGAGAATGAAAATGTAGGATATGTTAAAGATTGGAAACATATTGAACTTAATGTAAAAGGTAAAATGCCACTTGCAAGCTTGGAGGAGACGGAATCAAATGAAACTATAGTGTGAGTTGATGGCGATAGAGTTTGTGATCTTGTTAGAGAAGGTAATTTTTTTATGTTTAAACTTTTTCAAATAACTTCTATATGTACTTGTGTGATAATCTAACATGAATTATTTGTTGTCCAATATATCCAATTACTTGCAGGAGATGTTTTTTCTATGGTTGCACCTTTAGAAAACATTGAAAATGTGAAATATTATTTGATGCAATGCACGGAACAAAATATGAGGCTATTAAAATATTTTGATTATAACGGTTTTATATATGAAAGAGGGTCCATTGTATTGAAATGATAATTTTTTCAAGAAATCTATCAAACCGATACTCATGTTCACTTTCAAGACTACCAGTCAGTTGTCACAAGCTATCAATATAGTCATTTGGTATGTGCAACATGTATAAAGTTAATAGAAGTTCAATCAAAAAAATAAACAAAAGTAAGAAAATAGAAAATGTCCAAAGTCGATCATGAATGAATAATTTATGATGGAATACTATTACAGTGTTTTTAAACAAGTGGCACATGTGTACATTCCCGAAATTTTTATTTTTCATTGAAAGTACATTCCAGATTTTGATGACTTGTTTTGACTATCTTCAAACATATTTTGAGATATGATATTTATAAAAATATTACATGTATAAAAAACTTATGATCATTCTTAAAAAACACAGATAAAATATGGTTTAACCATATTTTATGTGTGTTTTTCAACCATTATATTTTCTATTGTAATAATATCTTGTTTCAAATTTTAACTCATTCGGATTTTTATTTTATTTTAGGAGCATTATATAAATTAAAGTCGAATTGAAAATATTTTTTATTTTGAATATTTTGGGCATTTTATTTTATCGTTAACACACAAACCAAAAAAGAGTTGAACTTCTCTTCTATCTTAAGATTTTATAGTATAAACATTACCTATAATTAATTTGGATATATCTTCTACTTAATTATTGTAATTTGAACATCTATTTTATCCTTGATTTCAGAGCATTGACTTCTCTTTGGATTTTATTTTATTAGGGCTATATGAACCTTTAGGTGAATATCTCTTATAGCTTTGGCATTTTTTTAATGACTACATTTTCTAAAATACATATAGTAAAGATACAGATAAAATTGAAGAAGAGTTTTAATCTCTTCCATTTTAAGGTTTTATTTTATTGTCACATCATTTTGAGCATTTTATTTTATCGGTAACACATAAACCAAAAACGAATTGAACATCTATTTTATCATCTCTTCATTTTCCTAACGTAATTTTCTTTCATACATGTTATATGAGTTGTATAATGGGTATGTGTTGTTTCTTGCCATGTCTAAAACGCAATGCTTGAATGCATACCTCCTCCCTTGAATTCCATATTGGTTACCTTCTTCCAAAATCAAAGACACATTTTTTGAATGTAAATTGGTAGATTATGAAAATTTTGTACAGTTCATACAAGCATAGGCTTTTCATGGTTTAAAGTGTATTCAAATTTTAACTCATTCCAAATTTTATTTTATTTTATGAGCATTATATAAATTAAAGTTGAATTGAACATCCTTTTTATTTTGAATATTTTGAACATTTTATTTTATCATTAACATACAAACCAAAAAAGAGTTGAACATTTCTTCTATCTCAAGATTTTATTGTATAAACATTACCTATAATTAATTTGGATATCTCTTCTACCTAATTATCCTATAATTAATTTGAATATCTATTTTATCCTTGTTTTGAGAGCATTGACTTGTCTTTGGATTTTATTTTATTAAGGGTATATGAACCTTTAGGTGAATATCTCTGATAGCTTTAGCATTTTTTTAATGACTACATTTTCTAATATACATATACTAAATATAAATATAAAATTAAAGAAGAGTTTGAATATCTTTCATTTTAAGGTTTTATTTTATTGTCACATCATTTTGAGCATTTTATTTTATCATTAACACACAAACCAAAATAGAGTTGAACATCTCTTCTATCTCAATATTTTATTGTATAAACATTACGTGTAATTAATTTGGATATATCTTCTACCTAATTATTGTAATTTGAACATCTATTTTATCCTTGATTTGAGAACAATGACTTCTTTAAGTGGTAATTTATTTAGCAGATCTCATGTGCATTTCTTTCTTAAATAGTTTTTCATTTAATTTTTTTTATTGGTTAAGTGCATCTATGTAATGAACAAAATCATTAGTAACTAGAAAAAAATAAAATAGAATATGCTAAAATATAAAAAAAAATTCATTAATAACTAGAATCTGCTAAAATTCTTCTACCAAAATTATTTGATGATATGTCAATAGAATCATATTTTTGACAGTCTAGAGTGAACATAAAATGAAACATTTAAATTAATAAAAGTATTGAAGAGTTTTATGCTTAATTTAATGCATTGTA
>ML794996.1:26554-65432 GCA_009831015.1 Picea engelmannii | reverse complement strand
AAAAAATTTAAAGAGAAAAATTATGTTCTTGGTAAAAAACAAATTGAATTAGAGTTAGATAATAATCTGAAAATAAATATAGAACTGTGTATGAAGAAAGTTCACAAATCTCCATATGAAGTCAACCTTCCAATGAAATACTTATCTCCTTATGGATAAGGTCCCAAATCCTTCACGTGAAATTCCCCTTGTGGATAAGATCCCAAATCCTTCAGTTGAAATTCTCATCGAGGTGATGTTATCGTGTTCTTAGTAAAACAAATTGGGAGTTAGAGTTAGATAATAATCTAAAAATAAATATAGAACTGTGTATGAAGAAAATGAACATAAATATCCATATTAAGTCATTCTTCCAAAGAAATACTTATCTCCTTGTGGATAAAGTCCAAAATCCTTTAGGTGAAATTCTCCTTGTCGATAAAGTCCCAAATCTTTCAGAAATTCTCATCTCAGGTGATGTTATTTGATCATATTTACACAACAATAAAATACTAATCTCCTCAGTAGTTAAATACTTCTCTCTTATTCTTCTACAGTGGTCATATAATCAAATTCCACGATGCCCTTTTAAACTAAAAGACTCATAAATCTTGTAATGACCCCATCGTTACGACAACAAGCGAATACGTTTTTTTTTTGTTTTCATTTATTTTTAGGAGTTAAGAGGCAAGGAGGCGACAATGAAAACAGTTTAATCACACCACTAACGACGAATGCTAGCACGCAGTCCAAGAAACAAGTTACTATGACTCCACACACCGGCTCAAGACAACTCCCAAACATGCACAAAATAACAAGGAGGACGACTACCCTTCCGATGAAAACACGACCATGCCTACAAGCTAAGGGACAACAACACCATTTCAACATCATGGCCTAGACGAACAAATATTAGAACCTCAAGGTGCACGGACCTGACGCCTGAAGTTGTTTGGCCCTTGTGCCAAGATCAACTTGCACGCTCGTCAGCCCTCACACAAAAGAGCCTACTCATAAATCTAGGCCACATGACATTGTCCCTGCCCCCACCGATGACCTAGTCTAACCGTTCTATGATTACATTCAATTTTAACAAGGGTTCCATTTTAATAGGGCATGTCAAGTTACAATTAGACAATAATGTGTCCGCTAAATAAACGTTAATACAATTAATTTTGCAAATCTAAGTGGTCAATTCTAAAACCATAATTATAATGCCCTCTATCCTTAATTAAAATTCAATCCAGAGAGTCTAAAATTTGCAATCCATTCCTTACTTACGAATCAAATTTTAATCTTTAACACAACCTAATCAGTTAAGTCTATGTTAATCCAAATTCTCCACCCAACTAGACATTAACTTAAATAACAACATTTACAATATTAAAGTAGAACTATATCATTATAACACTTATGAACAATTAAATCTCATCATCTAGTCTAGTTATATTGACCTAACTAACAATACTATCTGTCTAATAATATTAGAAGGAAACTACTAACTATTAACAGGGCTAGAGAAATTTATCAAGCAAATTAACATAGCGGTTACTTAACAATTAATATAGAAATAACAAATAAATTACATGACTATTAACACGCCAATTAAAAGCGCACTAACAAGGTAGTTTACATGACTATTTTCATAACAAGTAATACAACAATAGCAAGACATTTAATCTATTAGTTAACATTTAACTCGCTGTGTCATTTAATCCAAAGAATGAATATGCTGGCCATTTACATTGCTGTAAAAATTGTTCTGGCAATTAATATGACCATTACATAACAATGAATCTAGAAATAACAAGGCATTTAACTCACTTTTATCCATTTTATTTGCTGGCAAAAATCAAGGCAATTAATGCGACCATTACATAGCAATGAATCTAGCAATAGTAAGGCATTTAACTAACTGTTATCCATTTAATTCACCGTGGAACAATTAGCAAAAATGCAGTGCCAAAATGGTCGCCAATCATGCCGAGTTGACAACAACTCGACAATTAAAGGAAAACGTATCCAATCAACATCAACACAGTCCATCACTCAAGGGAAAACACAGTCACAGTTGGAGGTGAAATCATGGTCATTACTGCAAGTCAGTTATGAATTGAATAACAAAAAAAAGGGTGGACGAATTTAACATGCACAGAGCCAATTTTATTTACCAAAACCATGGTCATTCTGACCAATGAATTTAAGATTTAAAAGGATAAATTAGTGGGTGATTTCTACAACAACTCAGTCCATCATTGGAAATAAAAAACGTGGGAATCTAAAACAACAATCTTAGTCTCATTTGAAAGAAAAAACGTGGGCATTTAAAACAACAAACTCAGTCTCATTTGAAAGAAAAAACGTGGGAATTTAGAACAACAAACTCAGTCTCATTTGAAAGCAAAAACATGGGCATTTAAAATAACAAAATCAGTCTCATTTGAAAGAAAAAAATGTGGACATTTATAACAACAAACTTAGTCTCATTTGAAAGCAAAAACGTGGGAATTTAGAACAACAAACTCAGTCTCATTTGAAAGAAAAAATGTGGGCATTTAAAACAGTAAACTCAGTCTCATCTAAAGGCAAAAATGTGGGCAATTAAAACAACAATCTTGGTCTCATTTGGAGGCAAAACATGGGCATTTAAAATATAAAAAATAGTCTCCTTTGAAAGCAAAATTGTGGGCAATTTTAAATGGCGATCTCTGTCTCATTTGAAAAAAAAACGTGGGCATTTAAAATGACAATCTCTTGCAACATTTAAGAGAAAAAACGTTTTTCCATTTCCAGGATACCAATACCAAATGAAAACATGAATCAATTTATTTTTCCATTTCCCTAATACCAATACAAAATGAAAACATGAATCAATTATTTTTTCCATTTCCAAAATACAAATATAAAATGCAGACATGAATAAATTTGTTTTTTGATGCAAGAGCATTGCCAGCATATCAAGTGAGCCAGTGCGGAAGTGGAAGATAGCTGGACCAGCCAGCAAAAATTTTGAAATTGCTTTGGGATTGTTGCGCAAATATTAAATGAGTCATTTAAGAAGAGGCACTTTGTATATTGTAATGGACCTTGAGCGGATAGCTCTCGTACTTAGGTAGATAGTCGACATTTAATAGTTTTAATGCAGTTAGATAGGAATTTAATTTTAGATTTGATAGCTTAGAGTAAAAGAGGGAAAATGGATATAGACACCCTCCTTTGTACATTGTAACATTAGCATTAGCATTTACAAGAACAAGAGAATGCAGAGAACTGTATGAATAACACCCATGTACATGCATTTGAATTAATAGAAGAAAGTTTGGATTCAAATTCATGGTTCGTGTTGTTTCTCTGTGTATTGATGTTATGCTCATGAATGTTTGCTTCCTATCATACATTTTATTTTATATGCTATGTATGTTATTTCATGTATGAATTGAAGCCTGAGAGAGAGTGAATGAGTTTCAATTGTTTCTCTAATTGAGCCAAAGGATTCCTGCAAGGAGTGCAGTTAAATTGTCCACAAGGAGTGCATTGAAAGAAGGGTTCAATTAGAGATAGATTTTGTTCTCGTCCCCTCGAAAAGTGCAGTTGGGCACAGAGGAGCTGTGCAAGGAGTGCGCGGGCCAGGTAAGGGACTCAGGGTTGCGAACCTGAGTAAAGTGTTAAAAGACTGCTACTGCAAGGTGTGCGCAGGGTCTAAAGGGACTTCAACACTCAGTCGATGTTGAAGGGTTTCCGCAAGGAGTTCAAGCAAAGGATTCTCGTTCGAGAGGCTGAGAAGCTGGAAAAAGCTCAGGAGGAGTGGAGCCTTAAATCTGTTGAAGGACTGCATAGAAAGGTTCACATCAGGAAATCCTCACGGAGGAATAAGCGACGGAGAAGATCTTGTGGAGGGAACTCGTGGAAATCTCGCTAGCCGTTAGATCTGATAGATTAGTGAGGAGTTTATGTCCGTATCAGAGTTCGAGCTCGAAAGGCTGGTGAGTCTTTGGATATACAGTTGAATTCCCGACAGCCATTAGATTTGGTAAGACATGCACCGGGGTTAAGCCGTAGTGAGTAGAGAAGTCGGGGTTCGGTATTTCGGGAATTTTGGGAGTGAAGAAACCATGACATCAGGAATTGCGATCCACAATATCCTGACAAGCTTAGAACCATCCATCGGTTGGGACACGTGTCAAGAGATTCCGAGAGATCGGAGTTCGGGCATCGGAGATTTCAAAGGCAAGAAATCCTTACATGTTGGAATCATGAAACGCGATATCCCAACAGAGGGGTTGTGTGGGGCCACAGCCGGAGTTAGTGGAATATAGGTGGCGTGCCATGTCGGGGATCAGTAAAAGGTGAGACCAGAAACCTTTGTCATCAGGATTCATGATCCCGCAAATTCCAAAATCCCGATAGAAGTAACGGGAGGTGGAAAGGTCAACCCTCACGTGTGCATCGGTGTATCGACGTATCAGAAATCGACGTTCAGTGAGGAAAGTTTGTCTTGACATTTTAAGTGTCGAAATCCCGACAGGAGGATTCCTGATAGGAATAGGAAGGCCTTGGCATTTACCCATCGGGTTTCGAGGGATTGTGAAGCATGATGTGCATGACCACAGGACTCGCGAAACTGTGAAGTCCGATTCCCCGATTTGACCAGGGGATCGTTAAGGAGAATCTATGGGTTGTAGATTTCCCGATAGGGAAATAGAATAACTTTAGAGTTATTTGGGCTGAGTGGAAGAAGATCCTGTGAAGCGCACGTGCTCCGAGGAGTGTGGCTGCGTTAGAAGTGGTATCAGAGTGGGAAAATTTCTTTGCTTTATGTAGCAGGGAAAGGAATTCGCCATGCCACCGAGGAGAGAAAGACAATCACCTGACCCAGAATATAGGGAGGTGAGGAGAAGAGGCAGACAAATGGTAGATCCATCCATAGAAAGGCAAATGCGTGATCTCTGAGCAAGACTCAAAGACATGGAGACAACGCAAAGACGCACAACTAGTGCAGGGGATTTCAGTGATTCGGTGGATGAAATCGAGGATGAACGCGAAGAGGAAGTTGCAGCCGAAGATGCAACGAATGAATGACCAATTAAAGGTATTGCCAGGATGGGTGCAAAAAAAAAGATGGACATTCCAGTTTACGAGGGAAATCTGGATGCAGAGGAGCTTCTAGATTGGATTAGGGCTCTGGATACTTATTTCGACTATGAAGATGTCGAAGAAGATAAGAAAGTCAAGCATGTTGTCACACGCTTGAAGGGACATGTAGCCTTGTGGTGGGACGAGCTACAAGCTGACAGACGCTGCAAAGGCAAGTAGAAGATCAAGAGTTGGGATCGAATGATTGCGAAGATGAAAGAGAAGTTCATCCCAAGAGACTACCAAATTACTCTGTTCAGGAGGATGCAGAACCTGAGACAGAAGCTGATGACAGTGAAAGAATACATTGAGGAATTTTATCGACTGAACATTAGAGCAGGTCATCAGGAGAGCAATGGTGAGAAATTTTCTAGATATCTGAATGGTCTAAGATACAACATTCAGGATGAATTAAGCATCGTTACCATCAGGACGGTGGAGGATGCTTATCAGATGGCTCTGAAAGCCGAGGAGAAGCTGAGCCGTAAGAAAGGTCAGCGAGGGTGAGGCAGAAGTCAGCCCAGAGGCAAGGCAGTTGCCCAAGATAAATACTAGAAGCCCAAAGAGGAATGGAAGAAACCTCAGGGTAAGGTTGAAAGAGGTGGAACCTCACAGCGAGGGCCATACATTGAATAGAGAGGGAATCATACAGAGCAGAGCGGAGGATATGCTGACAACAACACTTTTCCTCGTACTAGAGGTAGAGGAAGAGGTCGGGGTGGAGTAATCACATGATTTACATGTGGGAATAATGGGAACAAGTCTTACGAGTGTCTAGAGAAAAAGAAGGACATTGGAGAATCTCACATCATCGAGGCACATAGGCGAGATGTTGAGGCTGAGGACAGAGAAGGCGGAAGGTCACTGATGATGCGTAAAGCTCTCTTAACACCCAGGAAGAAGGTGGAGGACTCAGCTCAACAGACCAGACTTTTCAGAACATCTTGCAAGACCAAGGATAGAGTGTGTAAGGTTATCATGGATAGAGGTAGCACAGATAATCTCGTTTCAACCGAGATGGTGGAAAAGCTGGAACTGAAGACAACTGATCACCCGAATCCATACAAGGTTTCATGGCTACAGAAGGGACATCAAGTAAGTGTCACTAAACAATGTTTAGTTGAATTCAAGATAGGAGGGTATAATGATAAAGTACTCTGTGATGTCATTCCTATGAATGTATGTAATCTATTGCTGGGTAGACCATGGCAATATGACAAAAATGTGAATCATGATGGGAGAATGAACACATATACCCTAGAGAAGAATGGGAGAACTCATATGTTGCTTCCAATAAAAGATAAAGAGGTGAAGCCGGAAGTAAGCAACACAGTACTTCTCATGAGTGGGAAGGAACTTCTTTCGGAGGTGAAGAAGAAAGAAGATCCACAATTCTTTGTGGTCAGAAAACCAAGGATTGTTCCAACTAGCACAAGAGTGGACGATTTACCAGATGAAGTTCAGCAACTGCTGGAAGAGTTCCCTGACATCATAGTGGATGAATTACCTCATTCGTTGCCACCGATGAGGAGTGTGAGTCATCATATAGACCTCATACCAGGCCCCAGTTTGCCGAATAAAGCCGCGTACAGATTGACACCGCAAGAGAATGAAGAGGTTAAGAGGCAGGTCCAGGAGTTGTTGGACAAAGGATTAGTCAGAGAAAGTTTGAGTCCATGTGTTGTTCTGACAGTACTCAGTCCAAAGAAATATGGAGGCTGGAGGATGTGTACCGATTCAAGGGCGATTAACAAGATAACCATCAGGTACAAATTTCCACTGCCAAGAATGGATGGTCTGATGGATTGCCTGAGTGGGGCAAAGTATTTTTCGAAGATTTATTTGAAGAGCGGATACCCCCAGATTCGCATGAGAGAAGGCGATGAGTGCAAGACAGCCTTCAAAACCAACGAAGGACTATATGAATGTCTAGTAATGTCGTTTGGCTTGACGAATGCCCCAAGTAACTTCATGAGGTTGATGAACGAAGTCCTGAGGGAATTCATCGGGAAATTTGTCATTGTTTATTTGGATGACATCCTTATTTAAAGTAAATTAGAGGCTGAACACTTGAAGCATTTGGCCATTGTGATGAGGAATCTACAACAAGAGAATTTGTTGATCAATATGAAGAAGTCCTCGTTCATGAAGACATAGCTCATTTACTTGGGGGTTGCTATTTCGGTGAATGAGTTGAGGATGGATCCAGATAAGGTGGAAGTTATAAAGAATTGGCCATCACCAAAAAATGTTTTTGAGGTAAGAAGTTTTCATGGTTTAGCTAGTTTCTACCGAAAGTTCATCAGGAATTTCAGTGGGATTAGTGCAGCGATGATGGATACAGTGAAGAAGCAGCATAAATCTTTTCACTGGAAAACGGAGGCTGAGAAGAGCTTCAATCTGTTGAAGTGGAAGATCATGGAACGACCAGTGTTGGTGTTGCCGGATTTCTTGAAGACATTTCAAGTAAAATGTGACGCAAGTGGGTTTTCCATAGGAGCGGTCTTGAGTCAGGAAGACAGACCATTGCATATTTCAGCGAAAATTTGGAGGAGGAAAAATTGGAATACTCCACGTACGATAAATAATTTTATGCTATCATACAGGCACTGAAGAAGTGGAGGCATTACTTGGTTCCAAAGGAATTTTTATTGTACACTGACAATCATGCATTACAGTTTGTGACTCAATAGGAGAAGTTGAATCAGAAACATGCAAAATGGGTAGAGTATATGCAGAATATCACATTTGTGATTAAGCATATTTCAGGTACTCCTAACAAAGTGGTTGATGCTTTGAGGAGGAAGTGTTTGTTGTTGCAGGAATTCTGAGTCAAGACATTGGGTTTTGAAAATCTCAGGGACATGTACGTAGGTGATGCAGATTTTGCAGAAGTGTATGAAGAAGTCAAGAATCTAGTTCTCAGAGACATAAGCCCTTGGATAGATTATACGATCCAGGAGGTATTTTTTTTCAGAGGCAATCAACTGTGTATTCTGGAATGCTCCATGAGGGAGAATCTGTTAAAGGAGAAGCACAATGGTGGATTAGCAGGACATTTTGGCCATGCCAAAACATTCGAGAAGCTAAATTAGTCATATTTTTGGTCGGGGATGCGAGCATATGTCAAGAGGTTTGTGGATAGATGCAGAATTTGCCAGCATTCAAAGGGGAGAAAGCAGAATGCAGGGTTTTATCAGCCATTTCCCGTACCATAAAGGTCGTGGGAAGCGATAAGCATGGATTTTGTATTAGGATTGCCAATTACACAAAGAGGATTTGATTCAGTCTTTGTGGTGGTGGATAGGTTTTCTAAGATGGCACACTTCATTCCATGCCAGAAGACCAGTGATGCGACTCACATCACAAATATGTTTTTCAAGGAGTTCATTCGACTTCATGGATTGCCGAAAAGTATAGTTTCGGACAGAGATACAAAATTCATAGGGCATTTCTTGAGGAACTTATGGAAGAAGATGGGAACTAACTTAGCGTTTAGTTATTCTTATCATCCTCAGATAGATGGACAAATAGAAGTGGTCAACAGAATCATGGGAGACTTGCTAAGGAGCTTGGTGATAGAGCACCACAGCAGTTGGGACCACATATTACCACAGGAGGAGTTTGCATATAATGACTTAGTGAATCGAAGTACAGGAAAAAGTCCATTTCAAATCGTATATGGGATACAACCGAGAGGAGTTTCTGAATTACAAGATTTCGAGTAGACTACTACAAGCAGCGCTAGTGCAGAAGAATTCGTTGAGGCGATGAAATAACTTCACAGCCAGGTGAAGGAGCGACTGCTGCAATCGAATCAGGAATATAAGCACAAAGCAGATCAACATTGGAGACAACTTTAGTTCGAAGTTGGTGATTTAGTTCTGGCACACTTGAGGAAGGAAATGTTTCCAAGGGGAACATACAATAAGATGAAAAATGAAGAAAATCGGACCATGCAAGGTCTTGAGAAAATTCGGAGAAAATGCCTATGAGATTGAGTTGTCGGATGGCATCGTGATATCTCCGATATTCAATATCATGGATTTATACCCATACAGGGCTGGAGAAGCAGACACTAGAGCCAAGGGACCAGTGATCCAGTGGATGAACCAATTTCCATTTGCAGAGACGCCACAGATGGAGTGCATGCTGGACAAGAGAGTGGGTAAGACGATCAGGCAGAAGAAATACTTCGAGTATCTGGTCAAATGGAAGAATCATCCAGTGGAAGATGTCAACTGGGAGAGCGAAGCAGTGATACAAAAGCATGGAAATACCATGCAGGAGCTCATGAACAGGATCCCATGAAAGCTTTCAAGCCGAGGAGTATGATGTGGGAGCATTGCCAGCATATCAAGCGAGCCAGCGTGGAAGCGGAAGACAGCTGGACCAGCCAGCACAAATTTTGAAATTGCTTTGGGATTTTTGCGCAAATCTTAAATGAGTCATTTAAGAAGAGGCACTTTGTATATTGTAATGGACCTTAAGCGGATAGCAATCGTCCTTAGGTAGATAGTTGGAATTTAATAGATTTATTGCAGTTAGATAGGAATTTAATTCTAGATTTGATAGCTTAGAGTCCAAGAGGGAAAACGGATATAGACACCCTCCTTTGTACATTGTAACATTAGCATTAGCATTTAGAAGCAGAAGAGCATGCAGAGAACTATATGAAGAACACCCATGTACAGGCATTTGAATTAATAGAAGAAATCTTAGATTCAAATTCATGGTTCGTGTTGTTTCTCTGTGTATTGATGTTATGCTCATGAATGTTTGCTTCCTGTCATACATTTGCTTTTATATGTTGTGTATGTTATTTCATGTATGAATTGAAGTCTGAGAGAGAGTGAATGAGTTTCAATTGTTTCTCTAATTGAGCCAGAGGATTCCTGCAAGGAGTGCAGTTGAATTGTCCACAAGGAGTGCGTTGACAGAAGGGTTCAATTAGAGATAGATTTTGTTCTCGTTCCCTCGAAAAGTGCAGTTGGACACATAGGAGCCATGCAAGGAGTGCGTAGGCCAGGTAAGGGACTCAGAGTTGCGAACCTGAGTAAAGTGTTAAAAGACTATTGTTGCAAGGTGTTCGCAGGGTCGAAAGGGACTTCAACACTCAGGTGAGGTTGAAGGGTTTCCGCAAGGAGTGCAAGAAAAGGATTCTCATTAGAGAGGCTGAGAAGCTGGAAAAATATCAGGAGGAGTGGAGCCTTAAATCTGTTGAAGGACTGCATAGAAAGGTTCACATCAAGAAATCCTCACGGAGGAATAAGCGACGAACAAGATCTTGTGGAGGGAACTCATGGAAATCCCGCTAGCCATCAGATCTGACAGATTAGTGAGGAGGTTACGGCCGTATCAGATTCTGAGCTCGAAAGGCTGGTGAGTCGTTGGATCAACAGTTGAATTCCCGACAGCCATTAGATTTGGTAGGATTTGCACTGGGGTTAATCCCTAGTGAGTAGAGAAGTTGGGGTTCGGTATTTCAGGAATTCTGGGAGTGAAGAAACCACGACATCAGGAATCACGATCCATGATATCCCAACAAGCTCAAAACCATCCATCAGTTGGGATGCATGTCATGATATTCTGAGGGATCGAAGTTCGGGCATCGGAGATTTCGAAGGAAAGAAATCCTTACATGTTGGAATCGCGAAATGAGATATCCCGACAGAGGGGTTGTGTGGGGCCACAGCCAGAGTTATTGGAAGACAGGTGGCGTGCCATGTCGGGGATCGGGAAACGGTGAGACCCGAAACCTTTGTCATCAGGATTCACGATACCACGAATTCCGAAATCTCGATAGAAGTAATGGGAGGTGGAAAGGTCAACCCTCATGTGTGCATCGGTGTATCGACGTATCGAAAATCGAGGTTCATTGAGGCAAGTTTATCTTGACCTTTTAAGTGCCAAAATCCCGATGGGAGGATTCCCGATAGGAATAGCAAGGCCTTGTCATTTACCCATCAGGTTTTGGGGGATTGTGAAGCATGAGGTTCGCGAGCATGGGACTCGCGAAACTGCGAAGTCCGATTCCCCGATTTGACCAGGGGATCGTTAAGGAGATTCTGTGGGTTGCATATTTCCCGATAGGGAAATAGAAGAACTTTAGAGTTCTTCGGGCCGAGTGGAAGAAGATCATGTGAAGAGGACGTGCTCTGAGGAGTGCGGATGCATCATTTTTCCATTGCCAGAATACCAATACAAAATGGAGACATGAATTAATTCATTTTTCCATTGCCAGAATACAAATACAAAATGCAGACATGAATCAATTAATTTTTCCATTGCCAAAATACCAATACAAAATGCAGACATAAATTAATTCATTTTTCCATTGCAAGAATACAAATACAAAATGCAGACATGAATCAATTCATTTTTCCATTGCCAGAATACCAGTACAAATTGCATACAACAATAAGAGAACCAAAAGGATCGAATCATCCAAGGACAGTAACAGAGGTAGACGGCTAGTAGGTTCTTCCTTTGCTCATCATCCTCACACAGAAATGCAGGGTGTTGAGATCCATAGGTCTATTAACGTCGAAGTGACGACCATAGATCAGGCTCCTAGCCAATTTCCCAGGCGAGGACTGATGAGCTAGGGATGATAGTCAAAACCACCACAATGATCACAATCAAACACCATAAGGAGGTGAAGACATGGGGGAAAAAGAAGGCCATGGGAGTCAATCAATCATTGAGCTAGGCTATGAAAGAAATTCAGTCATCATTGAGCGCACTGTTGCCTGATCGCCCACTCTGAGTGATGTCCCGTGCGCTCTGTGCAACTCCTACTTGTTGACCGACGAGACTTCACCAGTACCTCCCATACAATGCTAGGGGTACTCTTCTTCCCCCTTAGTCCCTCAAGATGCAAAGGGGCCACACACACTATCCATAGGTTTAGCTAGTTCCCAACTCGCCTCGCAAGGCCGAGCTACTACTCATCACCGAGATGGGTATCCCAACTCCCACAAGCTAAGTCAGTCAAGTAGAGATTTATTTAGTGTAACATTACCCAAACAAAAGAGATCCTTCATCCTTATCCTCCCTTCATTATATAGAGTTTTGAAGTCCCTTACTTTCCTGAAATCTCATTTAATTCAGTTTTTAAAAATTAAATCCTAAAAATTCCTTCCCGTACAAGTTTCACCCATCCCCTTCATTCCTCGAAAAATGAATTTCTTTAATTAATTAAATTCCCTTATTTCCCTCACCCACCTAGAGTGACTCATAGAATCGCTCCTAGGTGTCCCCAAATTCTCTTATAGGTTTTAATAACTTTCCCCATTATCAATTTGCTAGTTAAGTTTTAAATTAGAAAGTTCTTAATGGTAGATACCTTACTAAGTTTGACTTTCTGGTTTTCCCCTTGGGTTTCCCTTTTCTTCTTATGTTTCCCTCTTTTCCTAGTTTCCTAAATATTTTAGATTTCCCTCTTTCCCCTTTTCATTTAGGACTCAAATTGACAGGTGTAGAAATTAACCCCCCTTTTCCATTTTCCCTTTTTAGTTAATAATTTTAAATTATCATAAATAATAAAACAATTATTTCCCTTTTTTTTTAATATTACCCTAACCGATTTTTATGAATCATTTAAATTGTTTGCGCTCTTTCTATTACAAGATTTAACGAAGAGTATAATTATTATTTATGCTATTTTTTTTCTTTTTTTTTTAAATAGATAGATAAAATTTTACCACTAGCATAATTTAGACTTAGACCTTAAATTTTCGTACATGGCGACATTTTATTAGGGAATTTGTTTTTAAAAATCCTGAACATGTTATTCGTCCTAAGGCCATCTAGGTTCATTCATTTATCATCAACAACACGATGTGCCTTTCTGGACACATTAGGTTCTCCAAGGGTGCCACTTTCCTTAATTTGTTTCCCTTACGTGACATGCCCTTTAGGACACACTACGTGCTCCAAGGGTGCCACTCGCTTCTTTCCATTTTTCTTGAAATACATGCCCTTTAGGACGTACCACGTGCTCCAAGGGTTCCACTCACCTCTTGACTAATTTGGTAGACATAAAAAACCCCTAGATTCAATACTCAGCCAGGTGAACTTGTGGGAGACTAAGGGCCTCTAAGGAATAAGGCCCCCACCTTATTGTGCGCCCTTTAGAATCATTGTGAGCAACTTTCACAGTCCACCCTCACGACATCGTGGGTCCTCTCGAACTAGGCAAACATTAACCTACAGTTTGAGCCACGATGAGAGTGCTAGTAGGCTGTGGCAGGGCTGTTGTCCACACTTCTCCCTCAACATCTCTGGTAGTCATGTGTGACCCCTTTACTCCACATGTGAGTCTAGTTGCCAAGCTATCATCATCTTGTATCATCAACGAATCATGTCAGAATATATGCATATCATATCATCTAATCAGATTCACTAATATCATAGTAAAACAATAAAACCCCAATGGTACACTCCCCGACTCGAACCGAAGTCCAAGGGGTTCCATCGATGCCTCTGCATCCTCAAGGTCCAAGATCTTGCACGCTCAGTAAAACCGAGTCAATAGTACCTGTCTATGTCAATGCAGTAAAACAACATGTCATCAACCCATAACGTATCATAATCAAAATCAAATGTTTTAATAGCATAATAATAGGGATCATGTTAGCACTTGGTAAATTTCCTAGAGGTTGAAACAGAAGAAATCTACAAAGGTAAATTTATCCAACCACTTTTAAAGATGGGTTCTAGCCCTTCCATCTTTAGAGAGGGATCTCTCTATATGATTTAGATATGTTTTCAATTTTAGATATTAGGCTATGTAAAGATATAGGCAGGTTTGTTGTCAAAGTGTTTTTTGAATTGGTTGAGACAGTCTACACATTCATTGGGCTATGGGGTCTGTGTTTAATAAAAATGAAATACAACCAGAAACGTGAAGGAAGACTTCCACAGGGAAAGATAATATACCCACTGGATATTTTAGTAGCTTAGATGATGGACAGAAGAAAAGATGAGAAAGATAAATTCAACTAAGAAGCAGTTAAGAATTTCTTAATTGAAAAGACCAGAAGATAAACACTAAAATATTTTGAGTCAGAAACAAGGTATCCAAGATAAATACTGCAACATTCGTTACTCTTAAAGATTAGACTTAGAAAACAAGATGATCACAAAGCAAGAATAACGTTCAACTTAGAGAGTAAACATCACCAATGAATACATGCAAGAATCCTTTAAAGTGCCTCCTTTTTATTAATGGAAGATCTCTTAAAAAAAGATTACAGTATGATAGTGTGAGGGTGTGAAGATCAAAAACCCCCAATACTTCGAAAGGTGAATTATTTATAACTCAAATTACAATTGTTCCTATCCTAAATGATCAGGACGTGCTAATTCTATTTTTAGCCTAACTAATTTAACAAATCTCCTAAATCTAGGAACTACATGATGACTTGGTGTAACTGCACGTTGATTTCTGGGTAGACCATTGATGAAGCCTTGGCACGACCTCATCTGACTGGACATCTGATTGGACCTGGACAACCCATTTGCTAATCGAGCAGATCACAGATTTCCTCCCATCTAAGATGACTAGGCACAATGACTTTGAGCAGTCTTCGATACACTTCGTCCATTTCTATATATTTGGCAAATGTAAGCTTGGTGAGGAATATGTATCGAATCTCGTGTTGGATACTGATGTCCAACTGAAGGGCATCCAGGAATGCTTTGCTGGTGATGCTCCCTTGTATTCCTGCAAACTTTGAACTGTCCTTAGACACCTCATCCAATCTCTTCTTGTAATCTGGGAGTGTCATTAGTTTATCATTAATAACCTTCAGACCAGGTATACCTTTGTTTTTGAGAGATTCAATATTATTGAAAAACCTTTGTAAACCCTGGTCCATGATCTGAACGTTTTCTTCCAGTTGAAGCATTAATCCTCTCTTGGTCAAAACTCTTTTGAACTCAAGGATGGTCTCTGTTCTGTCTTCGATCTTCAACTCTTCTAGCTCTTCTCTAGTCTTAGAATTGAGGAACTGGATGATATCATTCACCTGTGTTGGCATCTCCCCCAATTCTACTTTGATCTTCTCAATAGCCTATTTTCTCCTCTGGACCAACTCATTCTTCTCAATCATGATTTGGATCATGGGCCATATCTCATTTATGGACTTTGTGATGTCTGTCCATACATTCTCTTTGACCTCAGCCAAAGTTTTCCCTACCACTGTTTGCTTTTGGAGCTGTTGTAGCTCCTTCTTGAGCTGCTCAATTACCTTCTTTTCCTTGGAGAGAATGGTCTGGAAGGAAGTTTTGAGTTCTTGGAGGTTCTCAACTTTCTTTTTAAGCCTAGTGATCTCTGTCTCCTGCAGGTTCATCTTTTCCATGTATTTGGTGAGGTCGGTTGTCCCCTCTTGTGATGTCAATGGAGTTGCAGATGGGACTGTTATCACTGTTGTTGTGCTTGCTCCTGAAATCGGAATAGCACTCAATGGAATGACTTCCATTGGCTTCATCTCCTCCTTCTCTTTTAATAATCTCTCCATCTTGGCTTCTATTTCTTTGAGTTGCTCGTTTTTCTCCATGAGTAGCTTGAGTATTTCATCCTTCTCTCCTTTTTTCTCTGTTATCTCCTTCGCCTGCGAGTCCTCTATGGGAGGGAGATGCAGTTGTTTCCTCAAGGAATCGATGATGCAGGAGCATCACCCACATCAAGCAAGCGAGCGCGAGAGCAGAAGACAGTTGGATAGCGCCAACACAAATGTTGAACCCTTGATATTATTGCGCCAACCATTAATGTGTAGAGTTAATGAAGCACACTTTATATATTTTAATGGACCTTGAGCGGATATCTCACGTCCTTAGGTAGATGAGGCATTTAATAGATTTAATGTAAAGTAGATAGGAAGTTGATTGTAGATTTGATAGTTTAGAATCTAAGAGGGAAAACGGATATAGACACCCTCACTTGTGTATTGTAACATTATTCAGAATCAAGCATCCTGCAAAGAGAAGAGCACGCAGAGAAGCGTATGAAGAACTTCCATGTACATACATTGAATTAATAGAAAATCTTTGATTCAATTCCATGGTTGTGGTACTCTCTATGTATCATTGATATTATGCTTATGAATATTTTCTTCTTGCCATACATTTGTTTTTATATGTTGTGTATGTGATTTCATGGTTAAAGTGAAGTCTGAGAGAACAAGGAGTTAGTTTCAATTGTTTCTCTAAGTGAGCCAGAGAATTCCTGCAAGGAGTGTAGTTGAATTTGTCCGCAAGGAGTGCGTGACTGCAGGGTTCAATTAGAGAAATCTTTTTTTCTAAGTTCTCAGAAGTGCAGGTTTGGCACCGGAGCCGTGCAAGGTGTGCACGGGCTAGAAGAAGTCTCAGAGTTGCGATTCTGAGCAAAGGAAGTGAAAGACTGCTGTTGTAGGTGAGTGCAAAGACGTGAAGACTTCAACACTTAGGTGTCGTTGAAGATTTGCCGCAAATAATGCATGCAAGATCTTCTTTCGGAGGGAATTGAAGTCGTGGAAGCTCATAAGAGATAGGTCTTAGAAGTTGTTGAAGGATGGCATAGGAAAGTTGTGTGTGAGAAGGTTGTAAAGAATAGATGCATATTTACGAACAAGACTCGTGGAGAGACACTTCTTGTTCGGGGATTGCGTAAGGAGGAAAGTGGACGTGAAGTCTACAGTGTAGGTGGAAGAAGTTTGAAGTCCGGGAGAGCAGGGGCGTGGATTGGAATCACGAGGAGCGTGACTCTATTTGTGGATTGGACATATCAGTGTTTCGCATGGAAGAGATTTGAAACTTGGCCGTGGAGATCGCGAGGTGCGAAGTTCTAAGGAATTACGTAGATCACGGGCACCATGAGAGTGGGGATGTGGTAGGTGATCTCGGAATATCAGGTCTCGGGAGTTGAAGGGCTAAGGGATTGGTCTCGTGAGTGGAGAGAATGCGAAAGAGCGAGATCACGAGGTCGGCCTCTTGGCACATCGCGTATCGGCGGTTGGAATGATAAGTGTTGATCGTCGCAAATCGCGAAGTCGCGATATAGAGGAGTAAGGGAAGTCAGTGATTGACCGACATCTCGGGTCTCAGAGATCCGAGAGTCCAGGATTCAAATTCGAACTCGTGAAGGCACGAAGTTTCGATCCTCCAAGTGCAGAGAGGGGGATCGAGTAAGGGAGAATCTGTGGGTAGATCTTCCGATAGGAAGACAGAAGAGTATTGTACTCTTCGGGACGAGAGGAGAGAAGGTCCTGGTGTAGCCAACCGTGCTACGAGGGGTGCAGGTTGCGTCAGTTGTGGTATCAGAGCAGGGATTTCTTTGCTTTCTGTAGCAGAGAAGAGGATACATCATGCCGCCCAGAAGAGAAAGACAATCACCAGACCCAGAAGATAGGGAGGTGAGAAGAAGAGGTAGACCAGCAGGGAATCCAGATGAGAGATCTTCGAGCAAGGCTTGAGGAGATGGAGACAACACAAAGACGCGGAGTTGGTGCAGGGGATATTAGTGATTCTGAGGTCAAAGAAGAAGCTGGACATGCAGAAGAAGTCGCAGAAGAGGATGAATCAACCGAGCGGTTGATCAAAGCCATCGCCAGAATGGGCGCAAAGGTGAAAATGGATATTCCAGTCTATGAGGGAAATCTGAATGTAGAGGAGCTGCAAGATTGGATAAGAGCTCTTGACACCTACTTCAACTACGAGGATATCAAAGAGGATAAGAAATTCAAGCATGCAGTTATGCACTTGAAGGGGCATGTAGAATTATGGTGGGATGAGCTACAAGCTGACAGACGCTGCAAAGGCAAGCAAAAGATCAGAAGATGGGATCGAATGATCGCGAATATGAAGGCGAAGTTCATCCCAAGGGATTATAAAATCACACTATTCAGGCGAATGCAAAACCTGAGACAGAAGCTGATGACAGTCAAGGAATACACTGAGGAGTTATACCGACTAAACATCAGAGCATGTCATCGGGAGAGCGATGATGAGAGGGTGGCGAGATACATGAATGGTCTGAGATACGACATTCAGGAAGCATGCTAACCATCAGGATGGTGGATGATGTGTACTAGATGGTTGTGAAAGCCAAAGAAAAGTTGAGCCGAAAGCAAGGACACCGAGGGCGAGGCAGGAGTCAGCCCAGAGGCAAGGCAGTTGCCCAGGAGAAATACCAGAAGCCCAAGGAGGAATGGAAGAAACCTCAGGGTAAGGTTGAAAGAGGCAGAACCTCACAGCAGAGGCAACCATATGTTGAACAGAGAGGACAGCAGAATGATCAGCATGAGGATTATGCTGATGAAAACACTCTTCCTCATACTAGAGGTCGAGGTAGAGGAAGAGGAGGAGTAATCACATGTTTTACATGTGGTAAGAATGGGAACAAGTCATTCAAGTGTCCATAGAAAAAGAAGGATGCAGGAGAAGCTCACATCATTGAAGCGCAGAGGCATGATGCTGAGTCAGAAGATGCAGACGACGGAAGATCGTCTGGAATGCATAAAGTCCTTTTGACACCTGAGAAAGAGGTGGAAAGCTCAGTACAAAGGGCCAGACTGTTCATAACAACTTGCACAACCAAGGATAGGAAATGCAAGGTTATCATGCACAGTGGTAGCATGGATAATCTTGTTTCAGCCGAGATGGTGGAAAAATTAGAGTTGGAAACGACTGATCACCCGAGTCCATATAAAGTTTCGTGGCTACAGAAAGGACATCAGGTGAGTGTTACCAAACAATGCTTGGTTGAGTTCAAAATAGGGGGATATAATGATAAGATTTTGTGTGATGTTATTCCCATGGATGTATGTCATTTGTTATTGGGTAGACCATGGAAATATGACAAAAATGTGATTCATGATGGGAGAATGAACACATATACTCTAGAGAAGAATGGGAGAACCCATAAGTTGCTTTCGATAAAGGATAAAGAGGTGAAGCCGGAAGTAAGCAATACAATACTTCTCATGAGTGGGAAGGAACTTCTTTCAAAGATGGAGAAGAATGAAGATCCACAATTCTTTGTTGTTAGAAAACTGAGGATTGTTCTGACAAGCACAAGAGTGGATGATTTACCAGTTGAAGTTCAGGAACTGCTGGAAGAGTTCGCTGACATCATAGTGGACGAATTACCTCATTCGTTGCCACCAATAAGAAGCGTGAGTCACCACATAGACCTCATACCAGGAGCAAGTTTCCCAAATAAAGCCGCGTACAGGTTGACACCGCAACAGAATGAAGAGGTCAAGAGGCAGGTCCAAGATTTGATGGACAAAGGATTAGTCAGGGAAAGCTTGAGTCCATGTGTTGTACCGACGGTACTCAGTCTGAAGAAATATAGAGGCTGGAGAATGTGTACAGACTCCAGAGCGATCAACAAAATCACCATCAGGTACATATTTCCACTACCGAGAATGGATGATCTGATGGATTGCCTGAGTGGGGAAAATTATTTTTCGAAGATAGATCTGAAGAGCAGATATCATCAGATTCGCATGAGGGAAGGTGATGAATGGAAGACAACGTTCAAGACAAACGAAGGTTTGTACGAATGGCTAGTCATGCCGTTTGGGTTGACAAACATGCCAAGTACTTTTATGAGGATGATGAATGAAGTCCTGAGGGAGTTCATTGGGAAATTTGTTATCGTTTATTTGGATGATATACTGATTTACAGTAAATCAGAGGCTGAACATCTGAATCATTTGGCCATTGTGATGAGAAAGCTACAATAGGAGAAGTTGTTGATCAACATGAAGAAATGTTCGTTCATGAAGACAGAGCTCATTTATTTGGGTTTTGTTATTTCAACGAATGAGTTGAGGATGGATCTAGAGAAGGTGGATGTGATAAAGAATTGGCCATCACCGAGAAATGTTTTTGAGGTGAGAAGTTTCCATGGGTTGGCTAGTTTCTACAGAAAATTCATCAAGAATTTCAGTGGAATTAGCGCAACAATGATGGACACAGTGAAGAAGCGACACAAGTCTTTTCATTGGACAGCAGAGGCTGAGAAAAGATTCAATCTGTTGAAGTGGAAGATCACATAGCAACCAGTGTTAGTGTTTACAGACTTTCAGAAGACATTTTAGGTGAAATGTGATGCAAGCGGATATGCCATAGGAGCGGTCTTGAGTCAGGATGACAGGCCAGTTGCATATTTCAGCGAGAAGTTGGATGACACGAAGCTGAAATACTCCACTTATGATAAGGAATTTTATTTTATCATACATGCACTGAAGAAGGGGAGGCATTACTTGATCCCAAAAGAATTTGTTTTGTACAGTGATAATCATGCATTGCAGTTTGTGAGTCAACAGGATAAGTTGAATCAGAAACATGCAAAATGGGTAGAGTATATGCAGAATTTTACGTTTGTAATTAAGCATATTGCAGGTACTGCTAACAAAGTGGTTGATGCTTTGAGCAGGAAGTGTTTTTTGCTGCAGGAGTTTCGAGTCAAAACCTTGGGTTTTGGAAACCTAAAGGACATGTATGCAGGTGATGCAGATTTTGCAAAAGCATATGAGGAAGCTGAGAATCTGGTTCTCAGAGATCGGAGTCCATGGATAGATTATGTGATCCAGGAAGGATTTCTCTTCAGAGGCAATCAACTGTGTATTCTGAATTTCTCCATGAGGGAGAACCTATTGAAGGAAAAGCACAGTGGTGGATTAGCAAGTCATTTTGGACATGACAAAACGTTCGCGAAGTTGAGCGAATCGTATTTTTGGCCGGGCATGCGAGAAGATGTCAAGAGGTTTGTTGACAGGTGTCGAATTTGTCAGCATTCGAAAGGGAGAAAGAAGAATGCAGGTCTTTATCAGCCATTGCCCATACCAGAGAGGCCATGGGAGGCGATAAGCATGGATTTTGTATCGGGTTTGCCGAGGACACAAAGAGGTGTTGATTCCATCTTTGTGGTCGTGGACATGTTTTCGAAGATGGCACATTTTATTCCATGTCAGAATACTAGCGATGCGACGCACATCGCAAACTTGTTTTTCAAAGAGGTTGTTAGACTTCATGGATTTTCGAAAAGCATAGTTTCGGATAGGGATACCAAATTCATAGGTCATTTTTGGAGGACGCTATGGAAGAAGCTAGGAACTAACCTGGCATTTATTTTTTCTTATCATCCGTAGACAGATGGACAGACAGAGGTGGTCAACAGGAGTTTGGGAGACTTGTTGAGAAGCTTGGTGACAGAGCACCACAGCAGTTGGGACAATGTGTTGCCACAGGCAGAGTTCACGTACAATGATTCGGTGAATCAGAGTACAGGAAAAATTCCGTTTGAGATTTTATACGGCAGGCAGCCGAGGGGAGTTTCTGAACTCAGGGAGTCAGAACAGACTGCGACTAGCAGTGCTAGTGCAGAGGAATTTGCTGAGGCAATGCAGGAACTTCACAGTCAGGTGAAGCAGCGACTGATAAATTTAAATCAGGAGTATAAGCGTAGGGCAGATCAACATCAGAGACAACTTCAGTTTGAATTTGGTGATCTAGTTCTGGTGCACTTAAGGAAAGAAAGGTTCCCAAGGAGAACATACAATAAGCTTAAAATGAAGAAAATCGGACCATGTAGAGTCCCGAAGAAATTCAGAGAAAACGCTTATGAGATCGAGTTGCTGGATGGCATCGGAATATCTCCGATATTTAACATAGAAGACTTATACCCATATAGGGTTGGAGAAACAGACACTAGAACCAAGGAGCCAGTGATCCAGTGGATGAAGCAGATGCCAGTTGTAGAGAAGCCGCGGATGGAGTACATACTGGACAAGAGAGTGGGTAAGAAGACTAGGCGTAAACAATATTTTGAGTACCTGGTTAAATGGAAGAATCACCCAGTGGAGGATGCCAGCTGGGAGACTGCAGGGATGATACAAAAGAATGGAGAGACCATGCAGGAGCTCATGGACAGGAGCCCATGAAGTTTTTCAAGCCATGGAGTATGATGCAGGAGCATCACCCACATCAAGCAAGCCAGCGCGAGAGCAGAAGACAACTGGATAGCGCCAGCACAAATTTTGAACCCTTGATATTATTGCGCCAACCATTAATTTGTAGAGTTAATGAAGCGCACTTTTTATATTGTAATGGACCTTGAGCGGATAGCTCACATCCTTAGGTAGATGAGGCATTTAATAGATTTAATGTAAAGTAGATAGGAAATTGATTGTAGATTTGATAGTTTAGAATCTAAGAGGGAAAACTGATATAGACACCCTCACTTGTGTATTGTAACATTATTTAGAATCAAGCATCCTGCAAAGAGAAGAGCATGCAAAGAAGCGCATGAAGAACTTCCATGTACATACATTGAATTAATAGAAAAGCTTTGATTCAATTCCATGGTTGTGGTACTCTCTGTGTATCATTGATATTATGCTTATGAATATTTTCTTCTTGCCATACATTTGCTTTTATATGTTGTGTATGTGATTTCATGGTTAAAGTGAAGTCTGAGAGAACAAGGAGTTAGTTTCAATTGTTTCTCTAAGTGAGCCAGAGAATTCCTGGAAGGAGTGCAGTTGAATTTTTCCACAAGGAGTGCGTGACTGCAGGGTTCAATTAGAGAAAGATTTTGTTCTAAGTTCTCAGAAGTGCAGGTTTGGCACCAGAGCCGTGCAAGGTGTGCGCAAGCTAGAAGAAGTCTCAAAGTTGCGATTCTGAGCAAAGGAAGTGAAAGACTGCTATTGCAGGTGAGCGCAGAGTCATGAAGACTTCAACACTTAGGCGTTGTTGGATATTTTCCACAAAGAATGCGCGCAAGAGATTATTTCAGAGGGAATTGAAGTCATGGAAGCTTAGAAGAGATAGGTCTTTGAAGTTGTCGAAGAATGGAGGAGGAAAGTTGTGCATGAGCAGGTTGTAAAGAATAGACACGGATTTACGGACAAGACTCGTGGAGAGACACTTCTTGTTCGGGGATTGCGTAAGGAGGAAAGTGGACGTGAAGTCTATAGTGTAGGCCAAAGAAGTTCGAAGTCCGGGAGAGAAGGGGCGTCGATCGGAATCACGAGGACCATGACTCTATTCGTCGATTGGACATATCGGTGTTTCGCATGGAAGAGATTTGAAACTTGGCCATGGAGATCGCGAGGTGCGAAGTTTCGAGGAATTCTGTAGATCGCGGGGACCACGAGAGTGGGGACATGGCAGGTGATCTCAGGATATCGGGTCTTGGGAGTTGAAGGGATAAGGGATTGGTCTGTGAGTGGTGAGAACGCGAAAGAGCGAGATCGCGAAGTCGACATCTCGGCACATCGCGTATCGGCGGTTGGAACGGTAAGTGTTGATCATCACGAATCGCGAAGTCGTGATATAGCGAAGTTTCGATAGCGGAGTAAGGGAAGTCAGTGATTGACTGAAATCTCGGGTCTCGGAGATCCGAGAGTCCAGGATTCAAATTTGAACTCGCAAAGGCACAAAGTTCCGATCCTCCGAGTGCAGAGAGGGGGATCGAGTAAGGGAGAATCTGTGGGTAGATCTTTCGATAGGAAGACAGAAGAGTATTGTACTGTTTGGGCCGAGAGGAGAGAAGGTCCTAGTGTAGGTGACTGTGCTACGAGGGGTGCGGGTTGCGTCAATCGATGTTTGCATTCTTATTCTTTATCATCTCCTCTGCATATTTGAGGTTCGAAGGGTCGTAGCCGATCTTGAGGACCAACTCCTCCAAAGTCTTGATTCTATTGTCCTTCGCAAAGGACGATATCTTCTCCAGCTTGAGTTGTGTCTCAGCATTGTTCGGTGATACCTGTAATTTTGCTACAGAAGCGGAAGCATGCGCCAACATATGGAACACCATTTCCCCTGTATGTTTGTGTAGATCCATCTAATCTGCTGGGTGTATGTCCTTCGTCTGGAATTCGAAGATGGCCTTCTTGTAGTCTGTGATCACCTTGGGGTCTGGTACCTGCGCCTGGAGGAAGGCCATGTGCATCCTTCACTTTTCTGTGTCAAATGCAGACAATAGCCTATGCTGTGTAGTCGACGTCTGCTTCTGAAACTGAGCGTAAGTACTGCTGGTAAGGGTTTGATTCTTTTTCTTAATCAACTCGTACTTCTCGAAAATGCTCAACTTGGGCCCAGTCTTTCTCGGATGAGTGTCCAGTGGGGAGTCTGAGGATTTCTTTGGCACTGCTGGGGTGATGTCCTTATGTAAGCTTGAGCCGAAAGGTGGAATTACAGACTTGAACATTGTGGTAGGCGGGGCTTATTTCTCCCCCGTAGGGCCGGGAACTGTGGTTGTCTTGGGCCTCTTAGTGTGCAATTGGAACTCTTCGGATGATACCTCCATGACAGGTGGAAATAAATCTTGTCGAGGCATTTTTTCCTTAGGAACCTGTGGTGTGGTAGTTGGTGGCACAGTGGTCGGGGGAACCTGTTGTTCCACTTCGACCAAGGTGTTAGGCACCCACATAGTCTGATTGGCGAATTTCTCAATTTCGGGCTTAGCTTCATGAACGTACGAGATGTTTTTGTTCTTCACCCGCATTTATGAGATGATCCTGCAAGGATCATAATGCCATGGGAAGCTTAAGAAAAACTTCATCTCTCTCAGCATCCGGTTCGCTTCTTCTCCGGCGCCACGACTGTTGCAGATGAAGGAGCCAATCTGCCCCTTGATTCTAAGCTGCTGCTTTTTCTTCAACGATACAAAATGGATGTCATCTGAATTCATGATCTGTCTTATATACTCTAACGAAAATATTCTTACCGGCACATACTTGGGCAGCTTGTAGGGTGCCAACTCGCACCCGAATACTCTGATCTTGGTGTGGCTTTGATACAGGTACCAATCCTCGATCTTTGTGTTGTCCGAGAGATGCAAAATTCTCTGGACTTCGTCATTTATTCGAGGCTCGGGCCTGCCGCTCACCATGCTTACCATAGGGTGGTAGAATAGATCAATGAATGCTTTGAAGCTATATTCTGTGGAGTTATGCTTCAACAAAGAGGTCCATGCTGTGACTGGCTGAGGCCTTCCATCTGCATCCATTTTCTGCATGGAAAAACTAAATTTATCTGCTTGATAGAAAACAAACATGTAGGCCAGTATAGACGAGTATCTTAACATGCCTTCCGTGCCAAAATTTATGAATTGTTCGTGAATATTGTCTGCCAAGAAGTTGTTGAAATCGAACTAGGTGGTGGGATTTTCATCAATGGAGAAAATTGATAGAAAACCCAGAATGGGCTCATCTACCCACTGGTCGGAATAGTACCCTAGCAAAGCACAAAGCGAAGAAATGACCTGGTTACCCTTAGTGGAGAACATGGACGATGGGTAAGGGGGATTTGTGGAAGGTAATTGAGTGGAGGTGGGAAAGAAAATCTCGAATATTTGATCTCTTTGGGGAAAATTCATCTTCTGATACAACTCTGTAAGGATTTCCAGGTTGAAAGGAGACGCAGAGTCGGCACGGGGGATTTGCATCATCTGGTCTATGTCTTCGGGCGTGATGATGAACAGGGTGTCTCCGGATAAGGAGACGACGACCCTCTGTTTGGGAATATAGTGAGCTTGGCATTTAAGGGAGAACTCGGGAAAATGTGGATCTGGGGAAAAAGGTAAAGGGGTAAATTTGACTCCCAAAGTCCAATTTCATCGCTTTGGTCCAGGAAAACCTCCCTGAGTCATGACTAGAGGTCTAAGAAATCGAAATCACATTTGGTATCTATGATCAATCGGTCTTTGTCGACCAGTGGGATCTTGTCCAGGTCGATAGGAGGCGGGAGAAAAGGATTTTCCTCTCCTTCTGTTTGTCTGGGCTTTGGCGCCATTTTTGCAACAGTACTTGCAATAAACACAAAGTTAGTGGGGTCGACTGACTATGGATGAAGGCGACGGGATGTAACGGAGGAGCAATCGATGAGTTGCTATGGTGTGATGAGTAAACGATGAAAGCATGGGAAAATGGTAATTTTATTTAAAAATGGGGTCAGTTGGGTGCGGGAGACAAGTCAGCTGGATAACGGATAGGTTATCTAGTAATAAATGGACAACAGGCCACTTGGGGGTGAGATGGCAGGTGACGGTGGCTGAAAAATATGAAAGGGTCATGTGGCGGTTAGGGATTGGAGGTAAAAGTCACAATAATGGGATGGTCATGAGTGAAAAGGGGTAAGGGACTGACAACAGTTATGGGATGGAACATAACTCGAGAACCAACGAAACAAGTGGAACCAGTGGAAAATGACGTTCATAAGTGACGGGGGGCTGTCAGATAGAAGATGGTGACAGGACTTCGGGACCAATAGATTTATGCCACATATGAAAAGGGGCCAGCTAGAGGGAGATAACCATTTCAGACCCCCCCCCCTAAGTTAAAAGAAGATCATCCGGGGGGGTCTGAAATCCATTGTGAGCCATTGATTTGCCTGCCTGTTTCTAAGCCGTAGATCCATGCACTCTCTTTATCACTCATTCCGGACCCCCCCCCTCCATTAAAGGCAAAATGGACGGGGGGGTCCGAAATCCAATCTGGGTCGTTGATTTAAGCGCTCGTCCCTAGGCCGTCCAGATGTGCGCAAATATTATTACCGATTCCGGACCCCCCCCCCCTGGGTTAAAGGCAGAATGGTCGGGGGGGTCCGGAATGCTCTGTGCGTCATAGATCTGGGCGTCGCGATCAGGGCCGTCGAAATGTGCAGGGAGCATAAAATGGGGAGCGGAGAACACATGCGTTGGGAAAACTTAGGATAAAAGAGTTTTTATCGTTTAGTCCCCACATTTTCGAATAAACACCACCAAGGGACTTCGACCAAACTATCTTTTAAGCATTTGACACATGGTGCAACACATACATCAAGCTGACTTTATTGGAACGAAGCAACAGTGCCACTAACCTATGTTCTAACCTAGTTTCCTATGACACTTAACCCAGATTAAACTGTTGGGTTAATAAATTACTCTACCCTAGGGCTATCTGACCAGGATTAGACAGTATGGCCAGATTTATTCACTAATCTAACCTAGACACTTTGGCTAAGATTAAACTATTTAGACAAATCATTCACTACCCTATCAACATCAAATTTAAAAAGAACCTGGCCATGCTTGAAAAGTATGGACCAAGTTACTATTATTGCATGGGGATTTTATTTCAATTCTTTTATGCCCTCTTTTTCTTTCTTTCTTTTTCTTTTCTTTCTTTTTCTTTTCTTTTTCTTTTTTCTTTTTCTTTCTTTTTTTTAATTTTTTTTTTTCTTTCTTTTTTCTTTTTTCTTTTTCTTTTTCTTTTCTTTTCTTTTTTCTTTTTCTTTTCTTTTTTCTTTTTTCTTTTCTTTTTCAAATTATTTGCAAAATGAAAAATCATTTGTCAACAAAAACACTAGAGACAGATAATATCCCAGTCACCATTTGATTCCTATAACTTATAGGGTGATAACAGGTCACTTGCGAGCAAGTTTCCTCAAAGAATACATTCGCTCAGTGTGCCAGAGAAGGATGTTACATACACCCCCTTTTAGTCTAAACTTCGTCCTGATGTTTCACAGTATAAGTGTCGAAATAATGTGTATCACAATATCATAATTCTATCTATCAAACAAAAATGGAAACTGTTTGCACATATCATATGGGTCGTCCCAGGTCGTCGAGTGCGGACTATAGTTGTCCCACTAGACCTTGACCTAATCTACTGTTCGACTTTGTAGTTGTCGAACGCGATGATCCAAGATGTGGATCGACATAGCCGTAACCACTCCCTCATCCAATACCTACAAGGAACTCATGTCAATAACATGTGTAGGATCACTAATATAATGTCTCAAAACAGGTACATAAAAAACATCATGCATACGCCTCCAAGAATCGGACAAGTCTAGTCGATAGGCCACAAGCCCCTTTCTCTCCACAATCTTGAAAGCTCCCATGAACCTAGGAGAGAGTTTAGATCCCTTTCCAAACTTGATCTAACTCTTATGCGGTCGACACAGTGTGCATCGACATAACTCTTATGTCGATCCTGCGCTTCTCTAATCCTTTGTCTTATTGTTTTCATTTTCTCTTCCATTTCTTGGATCATTTCTGGTCCCACCAGGACCCTATCATCAATTTGATCCCAACTCAAAGGCGTCCGACATAGTCACCCATAAAGAAACTCGAAAGGCACCATCTTAATGGTGCTTTGGTAACTGTTGTTATAAGCGAACTCCACTAGTGGTAAGAATTCTTCTCAACACTTTTGTTGGTCCATCACGTACATGCACAACATGTCCTCCAAGGTCTGGTTCGTTCGTTCAGTCTGCCCGTTAGTCATTGGGTGATACACAATACTAAATTTAAGTTGGGTTCCCAAGGCCTCTTGGAAACTCATCCAAAATCCTCCAGTAAACACCGATCCTCAATTGGATATAATCATCTTAGGCACGCCATACATCCCTACAATCTCACTGATGAAAAACCTAGCTATGTTAGGTGCTTGATACGTTGTAGGCACAGGAATAAAGTTAGCACTCTTCATTAGAGTGTCTACTTCTATGAAAATCGAGTCATGTCTCTTTGTTGTCAGTGGAAATCCAATAATAAAATCTATCAAAATAACCTCCCATTTCAATTCCGGAATACCATGTGGCTATAGTAATCTTGTTGGGTGTCTATGTTCAGCCTTTATGTGACATCCCATAAAAATAAAATATTTTTATTTTTGTGTGCTGGAAATTTATTTCCGTTTTTGGCAAATTCGAATCTGGAATTTTTTTTCCATTTATGGCAATTTCGAATTTAATAATTGTATTTAATTATTGTGACTGTTGGGCAGAGATCTATTTGGACTCAACTAGCTATTTGACTATGACACTTGTATCACAACAAAATATTTATATTCACTGCAGGAGGACAAATGGAACAACCATGTTAAAAAATCAGTTGACCATCACTTCATGAGTGGGGAACAAGTTGGAACTGCCTCTAGGATGATGATTACAAGTGGAAAATCAAATATTTGGCCACTGCTAGCCCCTGAAAATCAGGGATTAAGAAATATGCAAAAATCCCCAAAGGAGGGAGAAGACCTGGGGAAAAAAAAAATGGATAAATAGCATATGCGAGGAGAATTATGAACACTGTGGATTTCAGATCTCTCTTGATGTTATGAACACTGTGGATTGAGTGTGAGGTAAGAGGAGATTGCTAAAATAGAATTGCCTTGTTGTTATGAGAACTGTTGAGTAAGTGTGAGGCAAGAGGATAGTTGATGGAATTGAAGGACATTGCTGAGGAGGAATTTCCAAGTTCGCCCTCGTGGATTCATGGTCAGGCTAGGGGGTGAATCGGGAAAGTGACCTTGGATTCCCTATTCTACAGCTGGGAGGAACGTGGTTGTTCCCTTTGTCTTCCCTCTGATTGGATTCATATATGTTGATCTACCCCTCTCTATTATGAATGGCTATGTTTTTATGTTGATGTCACATTAAATCTGAACTGGAATGATGTCCATTCTATGTCTGAATGATTTTTCTGATGCATTGTATTGATTAAATCAGAACTATAACATTTTACATTTTTCTTTGTTGTGGGGAATATATGTGAAGGAAATCTGTAATTATATTTTTATAAGTAAGTAAGGAAAGGAGGAGATTAACGACAATGAGGCAGATCCTCTCTGTAGATAGATCCCCAGGAAACCAAACTCAGATCCCTTGGAACATCATTTATAATGACCAAACTCTAATGGAATGATATTCTTAATCATATATTTACATAGATGCACAGATATAGTACTATTGATGTTTAATGCATTGATTAAAAGAAGCTCTAAGAGAATATTATAGAATTTACCTTATACAAAAAAAATTATCATTTCTTCCCTTCTGTGCGTGTAAAATTCCTAAGTCTTTAGGATATCAAAATTCGGTGAGGTAAAGGTATATTGTATCCTTGTACCCCTTCAGTCTCCCAAAAATGAAAGTAAGATTTCTCCCAGAAAAACAAAATCAAGAGTACCTGCAAAGGACAAAGAGTAGGGAGTCATGAAAATAGTGTGAAGAGTTACAGTAGAAGCAGAGTACTCTCTTCCTTTTCATTTTGATTGAATCATTACCTTAATTCTTTTCAACAGGGAAAATTAGTCCAACTTTCCTTTCGCCTTTCAGAGGTTCGTGTATACGGATGTATGGATTCTAAAATCACGAAGTTCCAAACCCCAAAACTCTGAAGCTTCCACTTTTCACATTTCAGAAGTTGGTTACATAAGAGGTTTGGGGCACTTGAACTCACAAAGTTCCAAACCCCGAAATCCTGAAATGAGGGTCCCACCTTCTCTTTGAGGTTTCACATTTTTTTGGAAGTTTTTTTATGTTGGATGTTTGGCATTTGAAACCCTGAAACCCCGAATCCCGAAATCCCCAAGTGTTAGTCCCACATCCTTTCACCTTTTGGAATTCAGGAGTTGTGGTGTGTTGTTGTTTGGTAGTTGGAAACCCTGAAACCCCGAATCCTGAAATCCCAAAGTGTTGTCCCACATCCTTTCACCTTTTCAAAATTTGGGAGTGGTTGTGTGTTGTTGTTTGTTTTTGAAAACCCCGAAACCTCGAACCCTGAAATCATGAAATGTTAGTTCCTTTCTTTTTCACAATACATGAATTGTTGTATGTTGAGTATGAAAACTGTGAAACCCCAAACCCCGAAATCTAAAAATCCGGGTCTCACTTTTTCCTTTTTCGCATTTCGGAAATTTGTTTATGTCGATGTTTGGACACCGAAACTTGCGAAGTTATGAACCCTGAAATCTCGAAGTGCGGGAACCACCTTTCCTTTTCGGCATTTCAGAGGTTTGTATATGTTGTTGTTTGGGCACTTGCACTCATGAAATATCGAACTCCAAATTCCCTAAGTACTAATCACCTTTTGCAATTTCGGGAGTTTTTGTGTGTTGATGATTGACCTTTATATTCATGAAATCCCGAACCCTGAAACCTTGAAGTGCTCGACATCTTTTCGCAATTTCAGGAAATTTTCTGTGTTGATGTCCGACTCTTGTACTCGCGAAACGTTGAATCCCAAAACCTCCAGATGCTGGCCCACAGTCGTTTCGTATGTTGGATTTTGGCAAACAATAGGGTCCTTTGTTTTATTCAACACTTGTGACCACTGAAACCCGATTGACCTATGTTTCTTCACAAAGTTGTGGGAACATAGTAGAAATTATTGTTATAGGAACAACTCAAATACTGTAGTGAATGGACTGGCAGGAAACATTGGAGGATCTTCATCCGGGATAGGAGTATAATAATAACAATTCATATTACAGGTCATTCTATACGAGGCATGACCAATATCTAAATTATTATATGGAGAATATATAGATATATGATTAATTGTAGGTGGAATTAAGTACAGATGTTAATAGAGAGTTAAAGCGAATTTTCTACAGTAAAATGATAATATTTTCCTTTACGCATGCACATAGTAGACAGTCAAGTCACCTACTATTCAAGCAGTCATGAAGATCCAGAATTGCAATCACAAACGTAAGTAAGTGTGCAGAACTGATTACTTTGACAATTTCCTGTTCGAAGTAAACTGGACTGGTGTAATAATGCCATTATGGATCAAATTGAATCTTACCTTCTCTTAAATTCTAAGCTTAAACAAAGTTGAATTATGTCATAGAATTTTTTTTTTTATGGTAAATTTGAGGCTCATTACATATGGAATCAGAGCAAAAGTTACAACACTGGGCCTGAATAGGGCCACATTAATTGCTTAGTATATATTCTGATCTATAAAAAAAGACTAATAAATCTTTTGGATTACAAACATAAAGATTTTTTGTTTTGTGTTGAATAATGGCAGCTCAAGAAGGTGCATAAATCAGAGTGGAAGAGAATCCACAATAAGGACCTCTTGGAGATCCAAGATAGAACAATGATGGAAGCTCACCCATGGAGGTGTTGGAAAAAATGAGGAACCTTATTGTTAAACTACAGGTTTTCAAGGCCGACAATGAAAAATTGAAGAAGGCACAACAAGAAAAGAAAGAGATAAATGAAGTCTTGCTTCATAGTATAGTAACCAAGAAAATTCCAAAAGATGATAACCATGAGGAAGAGGTCAGCAAAAGGGCCTCCAATAATTCTGGTGCGAAAATAGAAAAAGGAGACAGTTCATCTGAAGGGTCACCTTCAGCTGTAGACAAAACCATACTAGACAGAAAAAGAAAACAAATAGATCACCTTGAAGGAGAATTTAAAAATATTAAACTAGCTACTTTTAATGGAGAATCCAGAACAAGAGAAGAAGTCGAGGCATGGTTGTTGGACATCAAAAAATACTTCCAAATTTACAACTATTCTAGCATCATGAAGGTCATAATGACCACCTAAAATATTAAGGGGAAGGCCAACATTTGGTGGCAGGACCTGAAACTAGCCAAGGGCCTAAAGGAGAAACAGTTGGAATGATCCAACTTTAAGAAGTATTTTAAGAAACAATACATTTCTGAAAGCTATTATGAAAGGAAGACAAAAGAATTCTATGAGTTACGACTCGAACACATGATGATGGAGGACCTTATAAATAAATTTTTGGAACTACTAAGGTTTGTACCATACATCCAAGAGGATAAGGTAAAAATCTAGTGATTCTTAAGCTATTTACCACAGTCCTACAGGGACAAAATTGAGCTTGACAACCCCAAATCCTTGAGTGAGGCATTCAGGAAAGCATGAATGTGTTATGACCAGTATAAACAATGGGTAGAGTTTCCCAAGACCTAGAAGGATAAAAAGCAAGATGGAATAAACCAACGGAAGAAGGGATACCAGCCAGCTCCTTATCAGAATGCAGCAAAAAGTTTCCCAGGGAAGGATTTTCACTCCAATCTCCTGATACACAAGGTAGTGGTAAACCGGTAAACCTAGGAATGAAGAAGTTTGGGGACAACTCCCACGAGCCATTAAAGTGTTGGGAGTGTTGAGATCCTCATCTAAGGAGGAACTATAAGAATTTAATTACAACAAATAGAATTGTTGTTCATAATTTACAGGAAGCCTCGATAGTAGGAGACATGGGAAGAAGTTTTCATTGGATAAATGCAGCCATAGATGGTCGACAAGCTAACCACCAGTCCTCGGTGATATAAATCAAAGGTAAAATCCATGAAACTAGAATTTATGTTTTAATTTACCCTGGATCTACGTTAAGTTATATTACTCCGGATGTAGTAGAGTTGAATAAACTTAATAAACAAAATCACGAAAAATCTTGGCTTGTACAACTAGCAACAAGTTTTAAAAGAAAAGTAGTTAACTTTATTTATGATCTTGAGTTCAACTTAGATGGTCAAAAGATAAGGACCAATCTGAACATCCTACCACTAGGGTCTTATGATATGATTATTGGGATGGAATGGTTGGAACAACACAAAGCAGTACTAGATTGTTATACAAAGATACTTAGCTATAAAGATAATTTTGGCGCTGTTAGAACAACCCAAGGCATACCAAAACTTGTATCAGTCAGACAAGTTTCAGCGATGCAACTCAAGAAATGTATTAGAAAGGGATGTCAAGTTTACACCATCCAAGTGGAAAATCTATTAGAAAAAGAAGATAAGCCCAAGTTAGAAGACTTTGTTGTCCTACGTGAATTCAGAGACATGTTTGTTGAGGAGATACCAGAATTACCTCCTAGGAGATAAATAGATTTCTCCATAGACTTACTATCTATATCAGCCCCTATCTCAAAAGAACCCTACCGAATGAGTCTACCAGAACTGACAAAATTAAAAATACAATTATAGGAATTGTTGGACAAAGAGTATATTAGTCCAAGTGTCTCGCCATGGGGAGCACCAGTCCTCTTTGTGAAAAAGAAAGATGGTACTCTAAGACTATGTATTGATTATAGACAACTGAACAAAGTGACCATTAAGAACAAATACCCCTTACCACAGATAAATGATTTGTTCGATCAAATTTGTGGGGCCAAGATCTTCTCAAAATCGGATTTATGATCCAGTTATCATCAAGTTAGGATAAAGGACCAAGACATAAAAAAAACAACTTTTTGAACAAGATACAAACACTACAAGTTTGTAGTCATACCCTTCAGACTCACTAATGCACCAACCAGATTTATGTGCTTAATAAACAACATTTTTAGCCAGTACTTAGACAATTTCGTAGTAGTATTTATCGACAATCTTCTAGTCTATTCTAAAATGGAGGAGGAGCATGATGAACACTTACAAATAGTTCTGCAAACACCAAGGAAACACAAACTATACGGAAAATTTGACAAATGTGATTTTTATCAAAAATAAATACAATATTTAGGACATGTCATTTCCTCGGAAGGTATTGTCGTAGACTCGGAAAAGATAAAAGCCATTATGGAATGGTCAGTGCCTAAGGATGTGGCAGATGTCTGGTCATTCATGGGAATCAATGGATATTATCATAGAATTATAGAAGGGTTCTCCAAGATAGCCTACCCTATCACGTCATTACAAAAGAAAGGGACCTAGTTTAACTGGTCACAAAAGTGCCCAAACAATTTTAACAAGCTAAAAGAATTATTGACATCAACACTCATTTTGAAGGTAGCAGACCCAGATAAAGACTTCATAGTATGCGTTGATGTAAGTAAAGAGGGAATAGGTGGTTTTCTAACTCAGGAAGGGCACATGATTTGTTATGAGTCCCAGAAATTAAAGGAACACGACCGAAATTATGTCACTCATGACTTAGAATTGGTAGCAGTAATACATGCCTTAAAAATGTGGTGACACTATATAATGGACATAAAATTCTTACTACTGACGGATAATAGCGGAATGAAATATATGTTTAACCAACTAGACCTTAATGCAAGACAAGCAAGGTGTCTAGCCTTCTTGAGTGAATTCAACTTTGAGGTTAGACATATCAAGGGTAAGAAACATAAAGTAGCACATGCTTTAAGCTGCAGAATCCATGGGTTATTTGAGATAAATATCAGCAGGGCAGAAAGTGATCTGGAACAAAGAATAAGAACGACAGTTGTTAACGACTGAAATTACACTAAGATGATGGAAGAAGTTCAAAATAGTATCACAAACACAGATAAACCCGATATAAGTATCGACAAGAAGGGACTTTTAAGATTTAAAAACAGACTGTACATACCGGATTCAGCAGAGTTAAAATTAATTGTTTTAGACAAAGTGCATAAGAAATCGTATTCAGGCCATCCAGGTTACCAAAAGACAATAACAACACTCAAAAAACTATTTTACTAGCTTAACATGAAAGGCGAAAGAACAGAGTACTTGGCTAGGTGCCAAGATTTTCAGCAGGTTAAGGTCGAACACCAGCATCCAACTGGCCTATTACAGCCATTACCAGTACCACAATGGAAATGGGAGACCATATCATTGGACTTTATAACAGGTTTGCCTAAAACTCATAAAAAAAATGATTCTATCATGGTTTTAATCGATAAACTCAGTAAGTCTACACACTTTATTCTTGTAAAGTCTACTTTTAAAGCTATTAATACTGCTGAAATATTCATGAAAGAAATTTTTAGACTGCATGGTATTCCTAAAATGGTGATTTCAGATAGAGACAAAAAATTCACATTCTCTTTTTGGAAGGAATTGTTTGCAGGGCTAAATACTAATTTGAATTTTAGTACGAGTTATCATCCACAAACGGATGGACAGATTGAAAGGACAAACCAAATCATAGAGGATATGCTCTGCATGTATGTAAGAACAAAGCTGAACAAATGGGAAGACTACGTACACCTGGTACTCTTCCTTTGCGTTTTGATTGAATTATTACCTTAATTCTTTTCAACGTGAAAACTTAGTCCAAATTTATTTTCGCCTTTTGGAGGTTCGTGTATATTGATGTATGGATTATGAACTCACGAAGTTTTGAACCCCAAAACCATGAATCTTCCACTTTTCGCATTTCGAAAGTTGGTTACATAAGAGGTTTGGGGCACTTGAACTCACGAAGTTCCGAAGTTCAAGAGTTGTGGTGTGTTGTTGTTTGATAGTTGCAAACCTCGAAACGCCGAATCCCGAAATCCCAAAGTGTTGTCCCACATCCTTTCACCTTTTCCGAATTCGGGAGTGGTTGTGTTTTGTTGTTTGTTTTTGAAACCATAAAACCCCGAACCTCGAAATTTCAAAATGTTAGTTCCTTTATTTTTCACAATATGGGAATTGTTGTATGTTGAGTATGAAAACCGTGAAACCCCAAACCCCGAAATCCCGAAATTCGGGTCTCACCTTTTCCTTTTTTTCAATTTGGAAATTTGTTTATGTCGATTTTTGGACACCAGAACTCACGAAGTTCCGAACCCAGAAATCTCAAAGTGCGGGAGCCACCTTTCCCTTTACGCATTTCAGAGGTTTGTATATTTTGTTGTTTGGGCACTTGCACTCGGGAAATCCTGAACTCCAAATTCCCGAAGTACTGATAACGTTTCAAAATTTCGAGAGTTGTTGTGTGTTGATGATTAACCTTTGTATTCAAGAATCCCGAACCCCAAAACTCCGAAGTGCTTGGCATCTTTTCGCAATTTCGGGAAATGTTGTGTGTTGATGTCCGACTCTTTTACTCGCGAAATCCCGAATCCCAAAACCCGGAGATGCTGTCCCACAGTCGTTCTGTATTTCGGATTTCGGAAAATAACAGGGTCCTTTGTTTTATTCGACACTTGTGATCACTGAAACCCGATGGACCTCTGTTTCTTCACAAAGATGTAGGAACATAGTAGAAATTATTATTATATGAACAATTCAAATACTGTAGTGAATGGACTGGCAGAAAACATTAGAGGATCTTCATTCAGGATAGGATTATAATAATAACAGTTGATATTATAGGTCATTGTGTACGAGGCATGACCAGTATCTAAATTATTATATGGAGAAGATATAGATATATGGTTAATTGTAGGTGGAATTAAGTACAAGCGTTAATAGAGAGTTAAAGCGAATTTTCTATAGTAAAATGATAATATTCACCTTTATGCATGCACATAGAAGACAATCAAGTCACCTACTGTTCAAGCAGTCATGAAGATCCAAACTTGCAATCACAAGCATAACTAAGTGTGCAGAACTGATTACTTTGACAATTTCCTGTTCGAAGTAAACTAGACTGGTGTAATAATGCCATTATGGATTGAATTGAATCTTACCTTCTCTTAAATTCTAATCTTAAACAAAGTTGAATTATGTCATATAAATTTTCTTTTTATGGAAAATTTGAGGTTCATTACACTTTACCTGCTGACATTCTAGACATCTGGCCACATAGTTGACTATGTCTGCCTTCAATCCCTTTGAGAAGAATAAGGGTTTAAGGTCCGCCCTCATCTTCGTGACTCCCTGGTGAGCCATGTAGATGGCTCTATGAGCCTTTCTTAGGATTAGCACCCTCAACTCGTCGTTCAATGGTACGTAAATCTGATTTTTAAATGTCAATAAACCATCGCTATCAAACAAAAATTCTTCAAATCTAGGTACCATCATTGTGTTTTGTCCGATAAAACCCTCGACCTCTTTGTACCATTCATCTTCACACTATAAAGTTAGAATCTTTTCACGTAGATTCGTCTAAAGAGGCAACACTAAAAATATGTGTGGTCCTCGACTCAATGCATCTGCCACTCGGTTCACTATTCCTTTTATGTAAGTAATCTCGAAGTCATACTCGCTAAGCAATTCCGACCAACGTTGTTGTCGCACGTTCATGTCGCTTTGTGTAAATATATGTTGTAGTCCACAGTGGTCAGTCTTTAGTTCAAATTTTCTTCCAATAAGGTAGTGTCTCCAAATATTCAAGGCCTATACGATGGCTAACAACTCCAAATCGTGCATTGCATAGTTCTCTTCATGCCTTCTCAGTTTCCTCGAGATGTAAGCGATCACTCATCCATCTTGCATCAAGAATCCTCCTAAGCCTTCCTTGGATGCGTCCGTGCATACCAAGAAGTCTGTGTCCATGTCAGGGACCTTTAGTATTGGTGTTGATGTAAACAACTCCTTGAGCCTTCGAAATGCTTCCGCACATTTCTTGGTCCAAACAAACTTCTTGTTTTTTTTTCTGCAATTTCATGATCGGATATGCTATCTTCGAAAATTCCTCAACGAACCCTCGATAGAATCCTACTAAACCCATGAAGCTACGATCTTCTGGGACATTCTTCAGTGCAAGACATTCCATAATAACCTCGATCTTTGCTGGATCCATGGCGATGCCTTCGTTGGAGATGACATTCCCTAAGTAGTGAATCCTCAATTGATAAAATGAGCATTTCGACAACTTCCCATAGAATTTATGCTGTTGTAGACACTATACTACCAAGTGCAAGTGCTCATCATGCTCCTCCTAATCCAAGAGTAAATCAAAATATCGTCAATGAAAACTTGGACTAACTTGTTCAAGTACTCGCGGAACACCCCATTCATCAAACTCATAAATACCCTTGGGGCATTTGTCAGTCCAAACGGTAAAACAGTAAAGTCGTAATGTTCGAACCTCATATTAAAGGCGGTATTAGGGACGTCATCTTCCTTAATCAATAACTGGTGGTACCCTGATCTCAAATCGATCTTTGAGAACATCGTCACACCTTTCATCTTGTTAAGTACCTAAACCAGATCTGCAAATATATTTCAGAAATAACCAAGAATAAACCATAATCCATTCACCATAACATGAACACAAGAAATAGAGAAAACCCTTGAGGTAGGGTAACACCATATATTAATCCTTATGGAATGATAAAACTCCTCAAGCAATCCTT
>ML794996.1:13090-24821 GCA_009831015.1 Picea engelmannii | reverse complement strand
CATCTCCTCATAATCAAGCGATTTCCACCAAATGGCAGCATCACCTTGCAATTTGAGAGCTACCCAATGGTGCCAAGTATCTCCCCATACTGATTTTATTTCTTTAATGAATGATTCAATACTAGGGCCATCACATTTCCCTGCAAAATACATCTTGCCATGAAAAATCCCAAAAATAGAACAATAAGTTACGACAGAAAATCGCGGTTTTTTCCGGAAAAACCCTAAAAAACTGTTGAAGTTAAAATGCTCATAACGTCACTTCCCGGACTCCGTTTCGGCTGATTTTTTTTTAAAAATTGGGTGAAATTGTGAGAGGAACTCAGATATGTAATTTTTTTGATAAAATTCGGCCTCCAGCTGCTACAGAAACAAAAACAAATCGTGTCTCCGTACAAAGAAAAAACCCTGAAAAATTGCAGATTTTAAAACTTCAATATCTTCACCTTCCGGACTCCGTTTTGGACGATTTTTATTTTTTTAAATTGGGTATTTTTCTGAGAGGAACTCATATCTACAACCTTTTTCTGAAAATTTTGCACAGAAATGTACCAAAAATTTTGAGAATATCGCGGCCCTCTTTTTTCTGCTCCGAAAAAAAAAAAGCTGCAAAAATAAAAAATATTTGCCCACAATGTCTGCCCAAGGAAAGTTCTTTGATACCAATTGTTAAGTACCTAAACCAGATCTGCAAATATACTTCAGAAATAACCAAGAATAAACCATAATCCATTCACCATAACATGAACACAAGAAATAGAGAAAACCCTTGAGGTAGGGTAACACCATATATTAATCCTTATGGAAGAATAAAACTCCTCAAGCAATCCTTGCTTGTACAATCACAATATTCTTCACTCTGTTTCATTACATTTCCTAGACTTCTTTATATAGCTCTCCCTATCTCCTAGGAACCTTCTAGAGAGCCTTCTCACATTTATTACATCCAACTACCATAGTGAGATTTTATTAATATAGTGGATCTAGTCCACCTTACATTGAATGACCACATTATCATATATTAAATCACTACCACTAATAACACATAACTACATTCCCATTGGGTACCTCCCTAGGTACTCCATATTACCTCCCTAGGTATACCACACATCTGATTGAACAGATCATCAATCCTCGTCAATAGATATTGATTCTTGATCATGTCCTTGTTCAATTGACGGTAGTCAATGTAGAGCCTCCACGACCCATCCTTCTTTCATATGAAAATAACAGGCACACCCCATGGTGACACACTTGGACGTATCCGTCCTACGTCCAACAATTCCTTTAGTTTCATTCTCAACTCCTGTAACTCTGAGGTCAACATCCGATAAGGCGTTCTCGCTATTTGTTCAATCCCCAGTTTTAGGTCTATGGTAAACCCCAATTCCCTCTCCGGAGACATCCCAGGTAACTCTTCCAAAAATATGTCCACAGACTCTCTCACCACCGGAAGGTGTTCTATACCTTCTGCTACTCCTTTCTTGTTTAACGCAAGGATCACATAAAGCTTGTACCCCTTGTGCATGCACTTTTGAAGCTGCAAGGAAGAGATGAACCTTAGGGAAACTCCCTGGTTCGAGCCTACAATCACACATCTCTATCCCTCATCATAGACCAATATCAATCGTTTGGTCTTGCAGTTGAGTATCGCCTCATGCGATTCCAACCAGTCCATACCGATCACGACGTCACAAGATCCTAAGATCATGATATACAGGTTGGCCCTAGTGACAAACTCTCCCAGGTTAAGGATACAACCCATAACCTTTCCTCCAGCCCTTTGTTTGGCTCTCAAGGCCATCTCTACGAAGCTAAACTCGTCATGTTCGACTGCCTTTACCTTAATCCTTTTTAGCACTGCACCAAAAAGGAAACTCTTGATAGCATCGGGATCTATCAAAATACTAAGGGTCTGGTCAATGACGGTACCTGTCGTCTCGAGCACAGTCGAATGATGCTCTACCTGGTGGTTATTCACTGTTGCATGAATCTGATGGGCCTTGCCCATATCTCCCATGGTAGTGGGTCAAGATGATATGGATTCTCTAGTCCTCTCCACAGGGCAGTCATGCTAGTAGTGTGGCTCCCCACATGTCCAACACCCCTTCTTCGGTCGAGTAGTCCTGGTACCCGATGTAGAAGATGATGGCCCACTAGCCTGGAATCCTGGTTTGTTCTGCTGAATAGGCCTAAACTTCTGCTACTGAGGTTGATATTGTTGTTGATGTTGTGGTCCCTGATAAGGTGTCCACTACTGAGGCGTCATTCATCAAGGTGTAGTGAAAGTGGATCCCCTCTGGAAGTCACGATACCCTGGCGTATGTCTGGCTGGTGTCTGATGCTACACACCAGATGACACTTGCCTTGCTGGTATTGTTGGAGTCCTGGTATGACCTCCACTGATAAGCTCCTCCTCTTCTATGAGTGCCTTCTGGATGGAATCATGCAAGGTTTGAGGCATCAAAATCCTAGCCTTGGCATGTATGTTACCATTAAGGCCGAACATGAACTTGTTGACCTTAACTTTCTCAGTGTTAATATGTGGAGCATACCAAAGTAGCTCCATAAAATGGGCCTCATACTCGGGCACTGTACGATCGCCCTATCATAAGTCATTGAACTCGTTGAGATGACACTCAATGAATTCCTCTGATAGGTATCTCTCCCAGAACCATTCCTCGAACAATTCCCATGACACATCTTCGACGACCATGTTTAGCAGTGGTAGGAGCGTCTTCCACCATAGAAGAGTGCTTACTTTCAGTTGGAAGACCACCATGTGGACCTTCATGTTGGAGGTATAATCGCAAAGTGCAAATCACATCGCCATATTTTCCAACCATCCCTCGGAGGCTCCGTCGTCGGGGGCACCAAATAACTCGAGCAATTTAACCTTCTCGAGCTCCCGGTGAATGATACCAGTACTAACTGAAGAGCGTGGTGGACCCTCAAGGGGTGCCAGTGCTCTGGCCTCATCCTTTTCCAAACGGCTTATCAGTGCCTTAAACATGAGCTGAAAAGATCTCATCATTCTGACCACATCACTAACTGCTATCTTCTCCTGCCCGACAACCTGTTAGTCTCCCTGGGGGTTAGTTCCCTCAAGCGTGGATGCTACTGGAGGCATCGCGCCTCCTCCCCTAGCACCCCATCGTCTCCCTCCGTGGCGTCCTCTAACCATGATTACCTACACACATACAAGTCAACTCAATTAGCAACATTATAATCAAATCATATCAACTAAAGTCATAGCGATCCCTAGTCACGGGTTGAACCCACTCTGATACCATATGTAACGACCCCATCGTTACGACAACAAGCGAAGAATTTTATTTTTGTTTTCATTTTTTTTCAGGAGTTAAGAGGAAATAAGTCAATGACGACAACAATTTAATCACACCATTGACGATGAACGCTAGCACGTAGTCCAAGAAACAAGTTACTATGACACCACACACCGGCTCAAGACAACTGACAAACATGCGAAAAATAACAAGGAGTACGACTACCCTTCTGACGCAAACATGACTATGCCTACAAGCTAAGGGACAACACCCCCATCCTGACATCACGGCCTATCTGAACAAATACTAGAACCTCAAGGTGTGTGGACCTAACTCCTGAAGGCGTTTGACCCTTGTGCCAAGAGGAACTTGAACGCTCGTCAGACCTCACACAAAAGAACTTACTCTGGCCAAGATCTCATCCTCTGCTATCCCCAGGGTGTGCCATGATCCTCTCATCAGGAATCATGTCATTCCCCAGGTGATAGATGCATCAATAACCTTGGCGCAAAACAAAAGGGACCAAGACTCAAGAAAACTCCAATGACGTAGGAACCGAACACTGACTGGGAGACTATACCTACCCCACACAAAGTTTGACGAGACATAAGAGGACGAAGACAAGGGGTGACACTAGCCCACACAACATCGTCCCCGCCCTCACCAATCACCCAGTCTAACCGTTCTATGATTACATTCAATTTTAACAAGGGTTCCATTCAAACGGGGCATGTCAATTTACAATTAGACAATAATGTGTCCGCTAAATAAATGTTAATACAATTAATTTTGCAAATCTAAGTGGTCAATACTAAAACCATAATTATCAATGCCCTCTATCCTTAATTAAAATTCAATCCAGTGAGTCTAAAATTTGCAATCCATTCCTTACTTAGCAATCAAATTTTAATCTTTAACACAACCTAATCGATCAAGTCTATGTTAATCCAAATTATCCACCCAACTAGACATTAACTTAAATAACAACATTTACAATATTAAATTAGAATTCTATCATTATAACACCTATGAACAATTAAATCTCAACATGTAGTCTAGTTATATTGACTGAACTAACAATACTATATGTCTAATAATATTAGAAGGAAACTACTAACTATTAGGAGGGATGGAGAAATTTATCGAGGAAATTAACATAGCAGTTACTTAACAATTAATATAGAAATAACAATGCAATTACATGACCATTAACACGACAATTAAAAGCACACTAACAAGATAGTTTAATTGACTGTTTTCATAACAAGTAATACAACAATATCAAGGCATTTAAGGTGTTAGTTAACAATCAACACACTGTGTCATTTAATCCAAAGAATGAATCTGCTCGCCATTTACATTGTTGTAGCAATTGTTTTGGCAATTAATATGACCATTACATAACAATGATTCTAGCAATAAGAAGGCATTTAACTCACTGTTATCCATTTTCTTTGTTGTCAATCAAGGAAATTAATGCGACCATTACATAGCAATGAATCTAGCAATAGTAAGGCATTTAACTAACTGTTATCCATTTAATTCGCTCTATCAAAATTAGCAAAAAAACAGTTCCCACATGGTGGCCAATCGTGCCCAATCGACAACAACTCAAAAATTAAAGGCAAACGTATCCAATCAACATCAACATAGTCCATCACTCAAGGGAAAACACAGTCACAGTTGAAGGCGAAATCATGGTCATTACTGCAAGTCAGTTATGAATTGAATAGCAAAAAAAAGGGTGGGCGAATTTAACAAGCACACAGTCAATTTTTATTTACCAAAACCATGGTCATTCTAACCAGTGAATTAAAGATTTAAAAGGCTAAATTCATGGGTAATTTCTACAGCAAATTAGTCCATCGTTGGAAAGAAAAAATGTGGGCATTTAAAACAATAATCTTAGTCTCATTTGAAAGAAAAAATGTGGGCATTTAAAACAACAAACTGAGTCTCATTTGAAAGCAAAAATGTGGGCATTTAAAACAACAAACTCAGTCTCACTTGAAAGAAAAAAAGTGGGCATTTAAAACAACAAACTCAGTCTCATTGGAAAGCCAAAACATGGGCATTTAGAACAACAAACTCAATCTCATTTGAAAGAAAAAATGTGGGCATTTAGAACAACAAACTCAGTCTCATTTGAAAGCAAAACCATGGGCATTTAAAACAGTAAACTCATTCTCATCTGAAGGAAAAAACGTGGTCAATTAAAACAACAATCTTGGTCTCATTTGAAGAAAAAACATGGGCATTTAAAAACAACAAACTCAGTCTCATTTGAAAGAAAAAACATGGGCAATTTTAAACGACAATCTCTATCTCGTTTGAAAGCAAAACGTGGGCATTTAAAATGGAAATCTTTGGCAACATTTAAGAGAAAAAATGTTTTTCCATTTCCAGGATACCAATACCAAATGAAAACATGAATTAATTCATTTTTCCATTGCCGAAATACCAATACAAAATGAATACATGAATCAATTCATTTTTCCATTGCCAAATACAAATACAGAATGCAGACATGAATCAATTCATTTTTCCATTGCCAGAATACAAATACAAAATGTAGACATGAATCAATTTGTTTGTAGACGGCTCATAGGTTTGTCCTTTTCTCATCATCCTCGCACAAAAAGGTAGAGCATTGAGATCAATAGGTATATTAACGCCAAAGCGACAACCGTATATCAGGCTCGTGGCTGACTGCCTAGGCGAGGACTGATAAGCTAGGGATGATAGGAAAAACCACCATAATGGTCACAATTAAACACCACAAGGAGCTCAATACATGCGGGTAAATGAAGGCCATGTGAGTCAATCAATCATTGAGCTAGGCTTTAAAATAAATTCAGTCATCAATCTAGAAAATCAGTTTACTTACTCCATTAAACATGCAGGTCCAAACATAAATCCTACAACAATCTATCATACAAAAATGAAGAGAGTGTATCGTTGCCTAATCGCCCACTTTGAGTGACGTCCCGCGTGCTTCGTGCAACTCCCTCTTGTCGATTGACAAGACTTCACCTATACCTCCCAGCCAATGCTAGGGGTACTCTTCTTCCCCCTTAATCTCCTAAGTCGCAAAGGGACTACACACACTATCTAGAGATTCAACTAGCTCCCAGCTCGCCTCACAAGGTCGAGCTACCACTCCTCACTGAGCTGGGTGTCCCAACTCCCACAAGATAAGTTAGTCAAGTAGAGATTTTTGTAGTGTAATGCTACCCAAATAGAAGAGATCCTTCATCCTTATCCTCCCTTCATTATATAGAGTTTCTAAGTCCCTTACTTTCCTAAAATCTCATTTAATTAAGTTTTTAGAAATTAAATACTAAAAATTCCTCCACGTACAAGTGTCACCGATCCCCTTCATTCATCCACAGATTAATTTATTTAATTAATTAAATTCCCTTATTTCCCTCACCCACCTAGAGTCACTCCTAGAATCGCTCTTAGGTGTCCTCAAATTCTCTTACAGGTTTTAATGACTTTCCCCATTATCAATTTGCTAGTTCAGTTTTAAATTAGAAAGTTCTTAATGGTAGATACCTTACTAAGTTTGACTTTCTGCCTTTTCCCTTGGGTTTCCCTTTTTTTCTTATGTTTCCCTCTTCTCCTAGTTTCCTAAATATTTTAGATTTCCCTCTTTCCCCTCTTCATTTAGGACTCAAATTGGAAGGTGTAGAAATTAACCCCCTCTTTCACTTTTCCCTTTTTAGTTAATAATTTTAAATTATCATAAATAATGAAACAATTATTTCCCTTTTTTTTTTAATTTTACCCTAACAGATTTTTATGAATAATTTAAATTGCTTACCCCCTTATTATTACAAGATTTAATGAAGAGTACAATTATTATTTTTGTTTCTTTCATTTTTATTTTTTATTTTTAAATAGATAGATAAAATTTTACCACTAGCATAATTTAGACTTAGACCTTAAATTTTCGTACTGGGCAACATTTTATTAGGGAATTTTTTTAAAAAAATTCTTAACATGTTATTAATCCTAAGGCCATCTAGGTTCATTCATTTATCATCAACAATGCGACGTGCCCTTCAGGACGCACTAGGTGCTCCAAGGGTGCCACTCGATTTAAATTGTTTCCCTTGCGTGATGTTCCCTTCAGGACGCACTACGTGCTCCAAGGGTGCCACTCGCCTCTTTTGATTTTTCTTGCGTGACATTCCCTTCATGACGCACCACATTCTCCAAGGGCGCCACTCGCCTCTTGACTAACTTGGTAGACATAAAAAACTGATGGAGTCAATACTCTGTGAGGTGAACTTGTTGGAGACTAAGGGCCTCTAAGGAATAAGGTCGTCGCCTTATTGCGCAACCCTTAGAATCATCGTGAGAAACTTTCGTTGTCCTCCCTCACAACATCATTGGTTCTATCGAACTACATAAATGTTAAACTACAATTCGAGCCGCGATGGGAGTGCTAGTAGGCTGTGGAAGGGTTGTTGTCCACACCTCTTCCTCATCATCTCTGGTAGTCGTGTGTGACCCCTTTACTCCACATGTGAGTCTGGTCGACAAGCTATCGTCAGCCTACATCATCAATGAATCATGTCAGAATATATCCATATCATATCATCTAGTCTGATGCACTAATATCATAGTAAAACAATCAAACCCTAATGGTACACTCGTCAACTTGATCCAGAGTCCAAGGGGTTCCATCGATGCCTCTGCATCCTCGAGGTCCAAAATCCTACATATTCAATAAAACCAAGTCAATAACACCTGTCTATGTCAATGCAGTAAAAAAACATGTTATCAACCCATAACGCCTCATAATCAAAATTGAATGTTTTAATATCATAATAATCCGGATCACTTGGGAGCAAGTGTCCTCAAAGAATAAGTTCGCTCAGTGCGCCAGAGAGGGATGTTACATCATATTTTCACAACAATAAAATACTAATCTCCTCAACAATTAAATACTTATGTATTCTTCTTCTGCAGTGGTCATATAATCAAATTTCACAATGCCCTTTCAAACTAAAGGACTCATAAATCTCCATATTAAGAATTTCTTCCAAAAAACTACTTATTATCTAAAAAAGTTCACAAATCATAATTTTAAAAACCATTCTTTCGGAAAATACTTATCTCCTCTTTCTTCGGTGGAATAGATGCTCTCATATAATCTTGCATGTACATGAAGAAAAAATAAATCCGCACATGTATATTAAGTCATTCTTCAAAAACCATTTAAATGGGATGTATTCATATTATTAGATATAATGAAATGCTCTTTGAAATTATGTGAGTGAGCTCACATATACAATATGTGTGAGCTTATTTGTAAATCTAATTGAATGCTGGTTTTTGTGATTAGTAACCAGTTTTGTTAAGAGTTTGACAATACCCTCACAAGAAGGAATTCACTTTTTTGTATGTAGAAACCACAAATTTGTCCATACTATGCCATTCTTTGACAATAAAGCAAGGAGTGCAATCGAGAAAAATTTAGAAACTTTCTCTTTTCTAATGTGGGATAGATTCTGTTCTCAAATACTCAAACATGTTCAAGTTCAAAATTAGGTCTTCATCATGATCTAACCTTAAATAAGTTTTAACGTACAACATTTAAGAGAATGATAACCTTATCTAGGGGTTATATATATTTCAAAATAATTGATCAAAGCGTTGAATAGTAAAGGCTAAACTAAAAATTTGAGAAAACAAATTTTTGATAAAAGTCAAGAACATACATTTATGAATCATCTTTAATGGACACATACTTCCCTAATTTGGGTGCTTCTTTTTCTTCCTCAATCCCAATCTCCCTTCCGAGCACACTCTCATGTACTATCTTCTCCACATTGGCCTATATAACACATTTCAAATTTGAAAATTTGAAAAGTTATATTTAAATGATTATAACACATTAAATTTAAATGATTTTAAGACATTAAATGATACATGTGAACTCTCACCCTCTTCAAACTCTCCCAATGAGAATTAAGACAAGCCTGGTACTCTCTTCTCCACATTTAGCCTATATAACACATTTCAAATTTGAAAATCTAAAAAATTACATTTAAATGATTATAACACATTAAATTTAAATGATTTTAAGACATTAAATGATACTTGTGAACTCCCACCCTCTTCAAACTCTCCCAATGAAAATCGAGACAAGCCTACCCAGGTAGGAGGATATGGAATAGGGATCTATGAACAACACAACTAATAACTAAATCTAGGATTAAATGTATTCACAATTATACAAAATTATAAATGTTGTTGATCTCTTATTCAAAAGAGTCGAGATTGAACAACTATTAGAGAACACATACCTGATTCAACCCATCCAAATTTAAACTTGTCGAATCAAGTCCCCTACCAATTGGATATTCGTTTAACATATCTCCAAACTTCAATTAATGGAAAGACGAACTTAATTATTTCTATGGAGACAATGATATATAAATATAGAACTAGAAGTAGACTATAATAAAATGCATCAAAAATTTATTAAATAGAACACATACCAATCTGCGGTTCGGGTCGTCATTCTAAATGACCTTCTTCCAACCATCCCTGCAATATTTTTCATACTCCAAAACATCTTCGGTTGACATTGTATCCAACTCTGCATCTGTTTTATCAACAAATGTGTCCCGAGAATTGACTTTCGCTCGCTGATGCTTCATGCCAACATCAACACCATAAACAATAGCTTCCAATTTTTCCCCGATTGCAGTCCTCACCTCCTTGCCAACTTCTGATGTAGCCTGGAACTCTTAAAGTGAAGCAAATGCCCCTATTTGGAGAGGTACTAAAGGTTATAGAGGCCTCGACAATGTCACACTTCGATATGCTCCTTTGAGATCATATGTATATCATTTACCAGTCCCATAATATTTGGACGATAGACTAGTATTGTAACAACCCTAGTAGAATATATGTTTAGGAATTATTAAGTAAAAATTAATTAGGGGATTAATTGTCTTAACATGGTTTTAACTAAACAAAGATTGGCATAATAATACTAATTAAATATTTATTAATTAATTAATTGTTATATTTTGATTAATTATTTAATTAAATTAATTACCTATCACATTGAATGAACAGGGTAATAAATTAAAAAATAAAAATAAATTAATAAATTATATTGTTTAAATTAAAAAGGTTATGTATATGGAAGGGATAAGGGGCATTAATAAACAGATAGGGAACATCAAATAATTGGATAAGGGGCATTAACTATGTGGAGGTAAGGAAGTAAATGGGGTGAAAGGGCGGTGAAGGAGGGATATGAGGGGAGGAGGTTTACGAAGGAGGGGATGATTTTTACGGGGGGTTTTCTCTTGGATTTGGAGGGAGGAGAGTTTGAGTCCTAGCGTCAGGAAGATTAGTTCAGGGGGAATTGGTTTACTGGGGTTTTTGGGCACGGGGGCGAGGATATCCATATGGTATCCTGGAGCTAGGTAGTTGTCCTAGTTGGCAGGGTGGAAACTTGATTTTGTTCAGAGTTGGTTCGTGGCTTCAAGTTGGGCAGGACAATAGCAGAAAGGTAAAAAAGGCAAGTGGAAAGCGGAGGGTTAGCATCAGACCAAGGTATGTTAATTTATGTACTTGTTTTATGAAATTTAAGGAATATGATGTGTTATGAGGCTGTCCGTAAGCTATTACGTTTAGCTCAATAATTTTTATATGTTCTGGTGATTAATTTATTTGTGCAATTGAAATGATATATATCAAAAAAATTATTTACAGTCACCACACATGGGTGGAAACTCGGTTTTGTGCAAAGTTGGTCTGTGTCTTCAAGTTGGGCAAGGTAGCAGCAGGAAGGTCAACAAGGCAAGTGGAAAGTGGAGGGTTAGCATCAGACCAAGGTATGTTAATTTATGTATTTGTTTTATGCAATTTAAGGAATATGATGTGTTATGAGGTTGTCTGTAAGATATTATGTTTATCTCAATAAATCTTTTATGTTCTGGTGATTAATTTATTTGTGCAATTGAAATGATTTATATCAAAAAATTTATTTACAGTCATTACACATGGTATCAGAGATTTTTGTTTGAAATATGGGCCTGAGGGTCAAAGCTCCAAGCTCTAGCTCCAGTCCCACCTAACCTGCAAACCAAACGCACTATTATTTTTATTATATATAAACAAATCTAAATATATATAAATGAAATACACATTGAAAATGTAAAAACAAATTTACCAAAGTAAAACAAGTGAAATATGAATACATCTAGGGTTGTTACACAAATGAGTTAGATATCTCTCCTAATTTCAAATGAGAATATGAAGCAGAGCAAAGATGCGGCTAGCGAAAATACAAAGCCATGTTGAACTAAGGATCTGCCCAAACAACCATACAAGCCAGTAGAAATCTTGGAGATGAAGGAATTGTACCCACCCAAAAATTTGATAAATCTGGGCCTGAGGGCCAAGTTCCA
>ML794995.1:327431-340784 GCA_009831015.1 Picea engelmannii | reverse complement strand
TGTTTCGGCATATGCATCCTCGGACTGTGTAGCAGCTCCCGTGTTTCAGCATCAGCTCAACAGCGGCTTGGGCAGTTCTGTGTTTCAGCAATGGTCTGAAATACTATTCTGCAAATATGGACACTTCTGCACTTCTAATCAATAGTTAGGTTCAAAAGAAATGTAAAGTGTTATGCAAAACAAGTTAAACATATAGTGATGAGAAAGGACGTTGTATACCTTGGGGTGATCAGATGAAGTGATAATATGAGTCTAAATATAGGTGATGAAGGGTATAACAATGACAAAAAGTATGAGCAAAAAGGTACAATGTGTGGTCCCAACAGCCATGATAGGTGGATTCTGGTAGCAACTAATTACTTTACAAAATGGATTGAGGCTATTCCTACCAGGAATGCCACTCATTCTTCAATCATAAAATTTTTGAGTGATCATAATTTTGCTATATTTGGTTGCCACAAGAGACTTGTTATTGATAATGCATCTTCTTTAAAGATGATGATTTGGTGAAGTTATGTGATGACATGGGTATTCATATTTTTCACTCAACTGCCTACTATCCTCAAGGCAATGGCCTTGTTGAATCATCAAACAAAATCCTAGTGAGGATTATTAGAAAGTTGCTCGAAGAAAACCAAAGGAGTTAGGATTCTAAGTTAAAATTTGCACTTTGGGCGGATAGAGTGACAAATAAGAATTCCATTGGTACTTCTCCTTTCAAGTTAGTGTATGGAACTGAAGCCATTTTCCCTATCCAACTTGCATTACCTGTTGCAAAGCTTTTCCAAGAAGAGAAGGGGAACCAAATGATTTGGTTAAAAGGATTCTTCATCTTGTTGAACTTCAGCAAGTAAGAGAGAAGTTACTTGAGAAGACACAGTTACATCATAAGAAGATGAAAGAAATCTTTGACAAGAAGGCTAAAGAAGATATTTTCCAAACGGGGGATCTTGTTTTGAAGTGGGATTCTTGCAGATAGGATAAGGGGAAGCATGGGAAATTTGATACTTTATGGGCATGCCCTTCTATCATTTCACAGGTGCTGCAGAACAATACCTTCCTCTTACAAAACTTGGAAGGTGATGAGGTATTTGGTGGCCTAGTCAATGGGTGTTTTCTCAAAATCTACTTTCATAAGACTTTCAAAGCCTTTCCACTTGTAAATATCATTTCATTTCTTTGTTTTTAGTTTTCTTTAAGAAATAACTCCATGCCCAATGGAAAACTAGATTAAAATCCCATATTCAAATTTTTTATAGAAAAGGCAGCTGGTCATTAGTTATTGGAGCCTCATAGGGAGGATTCCATCCCCAATAGGATCTAGATGTTATCTCCCAAATAGATTTTAAATTTTTTGAGTCTTAGGTGATAGGTAAGGTCTTTCTTTTGCTTTAATACCTTTTCAAGTGGGTCTATCATTTGGTTTTAGTCGGTCAAGGATAGTCATTCTTCTAATGACTATGAGGTTATGAAGAGTTTTTATCCTAAGTCAAGGGATGTCTAAATCAAATGAAAAGTTTGAGTCACAAGATTTTCAAGTATAACATGTGATCCTACAAGTCATTTCTGGTCATGATTAGCCATCATTGTTAAAATTATTGTTTTTGAGCTCAAAAGATCTCAAGTACTCATCTAGTATGAGTTTGCATCATTTTTCGCTTGTTTTACATGCAAGGCGCTACAAATTCCCGAGTTGTTAGCGCACATCATAATTTTAACACTCAACGCACTCCAAAATTCCTAGAAAATCTATGGTTCATCATTTGTATTCATTAACTCATTGAGATCACTTCAGTGAAGGATTTGAAGGATCATAACACTTCAACATTAGTTTAAAGTTCCCCCCAAATCACTCATCTAGCTATCTATTTCACATTTGCTTAGGAAAAGTTTGCATGTGAATCACTCATCTTTATTTTTTTCTTGTAAACTCATTCTTTGTCTCCAGAAGTGTTATAGGAACTCGATCCTCTGCAGATGGCTCCGAAAGATGATACACCTAGAAAGAGGTTGGGGTCTCTCTACAAATTTGAACCCACAGGCATCAGTTTGATCGAGAAAAATCCCAATCACTTGGATGCATTCAAGAGTTTGGGGTGTCTGAGGTTTTTCCAAAAGTTGGATGGCCACCATTTGGAGGTCAGCCATGACTTTGTGAGGAATTATAAGGAGGGAAAGACCCAATTTGGCCATATGGAGATAAATTTGACAGTGGACTTGATAGCAGATGTGATAGAGATACCCAGAACCAGTGAGCTATGGTTCAAAGCTAAGAAGCTGGAAAAAGAAGATTGGTGTCAGGATATGTTGAAAGCCAATCATAAGGGAGAAAATTTAGTCAAAGGGATACCCAGGCAGTGGCGTTTGGAAGCCTATGATAAACTTCTTCTCATCATACAAAAGTATTTTGCTTGTGAAGGGAGATACAACAAGGTTTTACAGTATCATTTTAAGTTACTTCTACATTTTATCGGGAAAAGAGAAATTGATTTAGCATATTTTCTCTGTATGACTCTACAAAGAATGATCTTGCTAGCTCAGAAGAAACCTGATAAACTAGAGAAGTAAATCTTCCACCATGCCCTAATCAAGTTGATAGTCACTGAACAGTTGAGGAAAAAATGCAAATTTTGGCCTACTTTCTTGTTTGTTTCCAACCACCAAATTGACATGCATGCTTCCTTTTCAAAACCTAAGATCCCTAGAAAGAAGAATTCCATGCCTTCCTTTGACTCCCCATCAGAAGCACCATAGTCTTCCCAAGCTCTTGTATCTCATAATCCTCCACCTATTAGAGCTTCTAAGAGAAATAAAGGAAATGGAAAAAATAAAGAAGTTGTTATTGAAGAAGAACCAAAACTACCTCTTGAACTCCCTCTAATAGAAACTAATGAAAATTTTCATAGTGTTCAAGTTAAGATTGTTCCACCAATCTTGAGGATATATTCTCGTAGGAAGCTTGAGTCTATAGAGGAAACTCAGAAAAAAATGGTTGTTGAAGAGAAATTAGATACCCCTATTGAACCTTCATCCATATAAGTGGATGATGACCTCCAAATCATTGAAGTCAAAATAGTTTCACCTGCCCCTAGGAGGTATTTAAGAAACAAACTTGCATTTGCAAAACAGTCTTAGCAAGATATGGAACTTGTAAAGCTCAAAATTAAGTTGCCTAAGTTAAAGGTATCCCCTCTTGAGAAGGAGGCCCTAGAATCCATTGTTCAACTAAGTGAGTCACCTTCCAAGCCTTTAGAGTCATCCCCTGAAGCCTTTTCATCAAAGAAGAAGAAGGACAAGATACTTGCAACCCAGGTAGAAATTGAGATCCTCAAGGAGAAGAATCAAGTTTTGAAGCAAAAGAATGCTACCATGAGTAGCCACCTTACCACTCAGATGGGAGATCTATCTAATGAATGCACTAAGTTGAGGAAAAGTATCATAAGGAAAGGTATACAAAGAACTCATTTGGTCTATATGTATAAGCAAAACATTAGCTTAAGGGAAGATAATAGAAAATTGACTGAGGATATCTATTTGGCAAAGACTATGTTGAGAAAGAAGAACTTGGCCATTTTTTTGAAAGAAACAACTTCACCAAGTTCCTCCAAGCAAGATGATTGATGGACAGGGGTGTCTTACAAATTTTGTGATTAAATTTTTCTTGCTTACAATGAACATGTGATATTCCATCTATACATTATTCATATTTTGGTTGTAAGGCTATTGAACAGGGGATATATATTTATTTTGGCATATATATATAGCTCTCAGTTTTGGTTCTCAATAACATAAGACAAGTATGTGAGGATTTGAATATTACAATCATAACACTTGCAAGGACAGGGCTACACAGTGTGCGGGCTATTAGTGCAACCTACAGGAGCTCAATCATTTATGTTTTCTCATACCCTGTTTTGGTTCTTTACTTAAGGGTATGATATGATTCACTTGAATAAACACGTTATCAGACATGTTTTATCAGTGGCACATTGGCAAAGTTATATACATAGCATTCTCACAAGTTCTTATACTTATTTTATAAATTTGAAGTCTTAACAAGTAAGAGGTCAAGTCACATTTGAATTCCTTTTTGGTCAAAGAAGAAGGTGACTCGAAGTCCATTTGTTATTCAAGAATCTAGAATATGACTATCATCCTCCAACACACATGTGGAGTTGTCGAAGACTTAGTTTAGGAGGTGGATTTGATTCCATGAAAATAGGATCTAGATCCTAAGATTTTGTAAATAGATTAGATCAAAGAAATTATGTAGCTATTCGATCCATACTTACAGGATTTCAGTTAAGTTGTAAATTCTATCTAAGCCCATTGAAGCTACATTGTTAAAGGTTCGACTTTGGATATTTGACTAGACTCTTGTATTGAAAGACACTTTTTTGAATACATATTGGAATATAAGATTATTTCATTGTATCTATTCAGACTTTCATATTTATTTCTATTATGTACATGTGAGTGAATACATATTCATATTTATATGTTTATTCAATGACTGATAACTGTCATCTTATCTTTTCATTGTTAAAGTAGAATCACAAGTCTTTTACTTGTTATAGCTGGCCAATCATATATGCTATTGTGTGTGTGATTCTGTTGGTATAATTAGTATTCTTCATCCATTTCCATCTGTTAAAAACTATCTGAATATTATAGTTAAAGGCCTTATTTGTCTGAGTGTATTCATGTGTATCTAAAGTGATTTTATAGCTAATTCATTCAACTTGATCCATTTTATACCTTTATTTGAAACATTTGACTAAGTTACCAAGCTCACTTGATCTGCAACCTAGAGTGACTCTTGGAGTGATAACAAAGTGATCTGAATTTTATGAGTAGAACAAAATGAATACATATTATTAAAACATGCTTAACACATAATAACATAGATATAGTAAAATCAGTTTTCTATGCAATAAGGAAATAAGTTGAAATGGTAAGATGCAGCGGAAAACAAGCGTGTTGGAATGGTGGCAGCTTATCTCTGAGAAGAGATGTGACGAATGCGCTCATTCACAAGAAGATGATTACAATGAGGCTCTGAAGGCCTTTTTAAAATAAACAGGAATTTCAAAAACCCTAGACATCCAAAAACCTAACCCTAGGAGATGAAGGGCCAAAAGTCATGTGGGCCCCGTTTGGGTAAGTTAGTACATCAACTTCTCGGGGTCGCAACTTTTTCATACGATCTTCTTTTTAGGTGCGTGATAGCCCATTGGAAAGGTATCGTCGAGGAGATTCATTTTGATGGATCAATAAGAGCCTTTGGTTATCATTGAGAATCTGTATCCTGAAAAACCTTCATTTAGGCCCTCAAAATGGCCCCGAAAGTTAACAACTGCTAAAAATAGTAAATTGCCAAAATTGCCAGAAAATTGTTTTGAGCGAGTTGGAAAAGGTGGGTGGACACAGATATCCACCTGGATCAATCCTCCCTCCTTAAGAATAAATGGTCTCCATTGCGTTGATTTCCCCCATCATATGAGGAAAATTCTATTGAATTTGGCCCCAGGTGAGCCACTTGCCTTGGTGCAGGAGTTGCCCTGCTTTGACGACTTGATAAAGTTGGATCCTTTGTTGTCGAGTGCCCTTGATCTGTGTGTCCACAATATGATCACTGGATACATGTTTCATGCAATCAGGGTTGAAATCTGTTGGTTTCAACTGCTCTACTATCTCTGAGGTGTCCAATAATGGTGGGAAATATGGTCAAAGGAGAGCCACGTTGAAGACTGGGTGCATGCCAAGGAAAGGGGGAATGTTGAGCTCAAAATAATTGTCACCCACAACCTTGGTGATGGTGTACGACCCCTAACAGAGTGGTCGAAGCTTCCGATGGGGCCCTGTAAGGCGTTCTTTCTGCAAGTGCAACCAAACTTTGTCTCCCACATGAAACTTATGTGGCACCCGATGTTGATCATGGCATTGCTTGTACTTGGAATTAGAATTTTGTAGAATATCATGAACCTATTGGCAGATGTGTTGGATCCGCTCAATAAACCGGGTGGCTTTGTCAGCTTCTGGTGGAGCAGGGGATGAGTCGGTCGAGGTGGTCACCAGGGGTAGTGAAACATCCATGGGGCCCAATGGTTGGAATCCCAACCCCACCTGAAAGGGGTTGTGGCCAGTTGATCTATGCAGGGTTCGGTTGTAGCTATGTTGGACATAGAGAAGAATCTCATCCCATGAGCGGGGGTGTTTTGAATTGTACAAGAACAAAATATGTACGATCATCCAATTGACGACCTCAATTTGGCCATCTGTCTGGGGGTGGAAGGCAATGGATTTGGTGAGCTTGATATCCAGTAGTGACTAGAGGCTCAACCAGAATGTGATGAGGAACTGACTATCATGGTCATAAATAATGGTTTGTGGGATCCCAAAATGTACCCATACTCGTTTAAAGAAGAGCTTGGCAGGGGATTATGTTGTGATGTTCTTCTTGCAGGCAGATAGAATCACCATCTTTGAAAAGAGATCAACAACCACAAAACACAGTCATTTACCCTCTTGGTGGATGGGAGGCCTGACATGTAGTCCATTGAGATGGATTCCCACGACCTGTCAAGACTAGGCAGAGGGGTGTATAGGCCTTGTTTCTTAGTGTTCGGTTTGGGAATAGTGCAAGCGATGCAGGATCTAATATATTTGTCGACATCTGGTTGAATTTTCAGTGAGTAGAATGTTTATGCAACACTGCCACTGTATTTTTGATGCCAAAGTGTCCTGCCACCCGACTATAGTGAGATTCCCAAATCATCTTCGCGCGCTCGCTTGATGGAACGCAGAGATGGCCCATACGAAACAACAATCCATATTGAATATGGAAATTAGCGACCACTGAGTTGGTGCCCAACATTTGGTAGGTGGTGGATAAGTCATGGTTTGTCTCGTAGAGGTGGGGCCATCCGGAGGTCTCGTGGCTGCAAGATTCTAGCACCATGGTGACTGTCGCAACTCGAGGTCAGATGAGGTAATCAACAAATTAGTTGGTACTTCCTATTTTATACTTGATTTTGAGTTGGAACTGTTTTAAGTATGTGGACCACTTCTGATGGCGGTCATTCTACAATTTTCATTGGGTCTGCATAAATTGTAGTGGCTTGTGATTAGTGTGGATGATTGTCTCCTTCCCAAGAATGTAATGTCTCCACTGGCAAAAATCTTTCACAATGGAGTACATTTATTTGTCGTAAGTAGGTTACTTATGGACAACATCTGATAGTGTCTCACTATGATATGCCATGGTGGCCATGTTGAGTGAGAACAACGCTCACATCATAGTCTGAAGTATCTGTCTCGATCTCAAAGGGATGTTGCAGGTCCAGTTATGAAAGTGTTGGGGATGAGAACAAATGCTTATTCAATTCATCGAAGGATTTTTGTTGGGATAGGACCCCAACAAATTTTTCCTTACCACCACCCCTAGTTACTTGGCTGAGGGCCCATGTGATATGAGAGAATCCCAACACAAACCTGCGATAGAAGTTGGTGAGGCCCAAGAAGCTCCGAAGTTCAGTGAGTGTGGTTGGGGCTGGCCAATCACAAATGAACCGGATCTTGGTTGGATCCACATGCACACCATGCCGATCAACGATTTAGCCTAAGTAATGGCCCATGTCCATGCCTAAGGAGCATTTTTCCAAGTTTGCATATAGTTTGTGATGCCCCGGGGTGTGCAGAACCTGATGAATATGATGCAAGATTTCTGCCCAATTCTTGTTGTATATGAGGATGTTATCTAGATACACCACTAAAACATTATTGGTGAAAGATCCTGGGATATCGTCCATCATCCTCATAAAATTTGTTGGAGCATTTGTCAAACCAAAGGGCATAACCAACCATTCAAAAAGACCTTCTTTTGACTTGAAGGCAGTCTTCCATACATCTATCTATTCTATTGGGACCTGGTGGTAGCCAGACTTCAGATCAATCTTACTGAAGTATTTGGCCCCTGTGATTTGATCAAGGAGGTCGTCAATTCAGGGAATTGGGTACCGTCTTCGAACTATGATTTTATTCAGGGACCGATAATCAATACAGAGTCACCAGGTCCCATATTCTTCTGCACCATCATGATTAGGCTCCCACAAGGTGATGAGCTAGGATGCATGTGCCCCTTGTGGAGAAGTTCTTGGATATGCCTCTTGATCTCCTCGTTTTCTAACAAAGAGCGGTGGTAGACTGGCCCATTGGGTATCGGTGCACCTGGGTTCATATCGATGGGATGCTTGACCTGGCAGTGCAGAGGTACCACAGTAGGAGAGGAGAAGACATTTGAGTATTATTCCATGACCTTATCCACTTGTTTATGTTGTGTGGAGAGATTGGTCGTAGAGGCCCTCGATGTAGCTGCAATATTTCACTCACTCTGAGAGAGAATCACAAAGAAGACAAATTTAATGGTCTGAGAGATGACCTTCCTTCATTTCTTGGCAGAGATCAAGGAAATAACACTAGGAGGGACTGCCTTCGGTATCCTGTACAATTTCCTGTTCAAATTAATAATAACACTAGGAGTCCTAGACTCATATACAGCATGACATTTCCATAAATAAGGTTGGACCAAAATAAAGTTACAAACTTCAAGAGGAGAAACATCACACAATACCTCATCTTTGAAGGGCTTGATGTCGTATGACAGTTGACATTATTGGTTGTCAAGGAGATTGCTTCCTTGGTGGAGCCATCCAATGGTGTAGTGTTGTGGGTGTGGTGTTGTTGGCAGGGCCATCTCCTTGATGACCTCTGATGAGATGAGGTTCTTCTGGCTACCTTTATCAATGATGAAGTGCAACGGGTGAATTTTACCCAAATCTGTGAATGGAAGAGGCACTCTCCTTCTTCTGGCTCGTCTGGTTCACTAGGTTGGATCTTGGTGGTAGCAACAATGGCATTGGGTTCCATGTCAATGATCTGTCTTCCCATTTATGGTTCTGACTCAGAGTCAGAACCCACATCTGATTCATAGGCTTTCACTTCATCCAACAACGACTTCTTTCAGTGGCAGTCAACAATGGTATGCCAAGGGATCTTATGGAAGTCGCACCACTTCCCGATATCTTTCTTTGTCTTTCCAGTGTCCTTATTTGCTTGCAGCTTGGATTGTTTGTCTTGATACTGTCCATCTTTTCTCTGTCCTTTGTTATGTGGTTTGGGACCACCCCTTCCTGGATTTTGTTGTTAGGGTTTCCCAGGCCCAAATTGTTGTGTCTTTTGTTTGAGCTTCTGCTCGATTTTGATGGCATATCGGTAGTCCACGCCCAAGGATGAGATGTCTAGAAATTCCATTTCGGTATGGATGTATCTATGCAGAGCATCGCGATACCCAGCTTGTTGTACAAGGTATGGAAGATATTTGTGAACTCTGGCACTGCTTGGTCTCTTTCTTGCTGCAGTGTGCTCCATTTGGTATACAAGTTGTCATAACTTCCAACAAGGTAGTATTGTTCCTTAATAGCATCCCTAAAGGATTCCCAGGTGGTCACAACTGTAAATAATGAGGGTTCCATTGTTTCCTTTTTCTCACAAAAATTTTCCCACCAATCTTTGACATGGGGAACGACTTTGAGGAGTGAAAAAGTAATCTTTTCTCTATTGGAAAACTTATGGACAAAAAAATACCCTTCTAGTAGATTCAACCACTTGTCTACAACATATGCGTCTATCTAACCTTCAAATATAGGAATATCAAATTTTATTTGTACCTTGAAGGGGGTGATGCCTCCGCTCAAGGAAGATGAGTCTCTTGTTGGTAGCCACCGAAGGATTTGCGCGAAACTATCCATCATCTCGTTCCTGATCTGTTGCGTGAGGGATTCCTCAAGAAAAATTTTGAAAGGATCTCATGTCCCATCATACTTATTTTCTCCTACAATGATAGGTCACTTGGGAGTGCGAGAGCTTTTGTCCTCAAGAGAAACAAGCTCAAGACCCAATTCTTTGTACCCTGACCTCGTTGGGGACATGCATTAAGATGACAAGGAGAAGACCGCTATGATACCACTGATCCAGATTTTATGAGAAGAATGAAATCAATATAGATTACTAAAATATGTTTAACACATAATAATAGAGATACAGTAAAACTAGTTTTCTATTCAATAAGGAAATAAGCTAAAACTGTAAAATGCAGCGAAAAACAAGCTTGTTGGAATGGTGGCGGCTTATCTCTAAGAAGAGATGTGACGATTGTGCTCATTCGCAAGAATATAATTACAATGAGGCTCTGAATGCCTTTTTACAATAAATAGGAATTTCAAAAACCCTATACATCCAAAAACCTAACCCTAGGAGATGAAGCGCCAAAAGTCATGTGGGCCCCGTTTGGGGTAAGTCAGTACATCAACTTCCTGGGGTCGTAACTTTTGCATACGATCTTTGTTTTAGGCGCACGATAGCCCGTTGGAAAGGTATCATCGAGGTGATTCATTTTGGGGGCTCAATCAGAGCCTTAGAATTTCATTAAGAAGCTCTATCCCAAAAAACCTTCATTTAGGCCCTCAAAATGGCCCTAAAAGTTAAAAACTGCTAAAAATAGTAAATTGCCAAAATTGTCAGAAAATTGTTTTGAGTGAGTTGGAAAAGGTAGGTGGCCACCAATATCCACCTATATCATGAAGACAATTTGAAATTTTCTAAAGGAGGACGAATCCAAGATCAAGGGCCCACATTTTCCCATCAATTTTGATCGATGGCGGTTGAGTGTTAATCTTGCAAAGACCATAACTTGAGCTCCGAGTGTCAGAATCGTGCAAACGTTATACCATTAGAAATGTATTTTTACATAGAATATTATGGTATAGGTTTCAAAGGCTGAAATATGATAATTTTTTCTCAGAATGTAAAATATCAATCAGTTTCATTTTTAATGGGTCTGTGTGACAACTCAACTTCACGAGTTCATATCTTGAGATCCGAGTGACGGAATTGGAGAAAATTGATATAATTGGAAATACAAGATGATAAAAATCACATATGAAGTGATATACATGGCTAAAAGGTTGATTATCCCTTACAGAAAATTAAAACACAGTCCCCCTCTTTAAAAGAGCAATTAATTGAATTTTGAAAATAAAAGTTTATCTAAATTTTTTTATTAAAAAGGGAAAGGGAGCCATTTAAAAGTTATGGATGTTAATGATGTGAATTCATTAATAGGTGTTTAAATAAGGAATTGATTAAATAATATGTTTCAATAAGAAAAGAATACGAGAAATTCAAGAGAGGAAGAAACCCTAACTACTCAAGTACTTTGAAAATCTCATCCTAAAAAGAGAAGAAAAGCTTCATAAGGAGTCCAATAATTAGAATTGTCAGAGGGGTAGGGAAGAATATCAAAGGAATAAGAAGGCACAATCATGAGTATACATCTAATATTCTTATCACAAAAAAGAGATCTCTATCTTCTCCACTCTTTCTATTCGTCTACACCATTTCTCATAGCTCTATGCTTGAGTCTTTGAATTTAGAACAATGATGGTTTCTTGAGTGTTCTTCTTGTATTCTTCCAAAATATGTTTCTTGTATAATCATGGAGTATTTACAATAATATACATGACTGTCAAATCTTTTGTAATGAAGAACATATTTCATGAATAAAACTCCACAAAGAATTACTTCAGGGTTGATTTCGACTGTATCTTGTAATTTTGAGTCTTAAGTATGAGGTATTTGAGATTGACCTATCAAATTATCTTTTGATCTTGATAGTAATACTCTTTTAAAATTATTTTATATGGTCAAGTTATTATATCATATTTCTCGTGAAGAAGACATGGATGCATTTAAGTATGATTAAAAATATTGTGTATGCGATCTTGCTCACAATGAAATTTTGATGTTGAAGCCCTCCTTCAATCTTTTCAATTGTTTAAATACTTCTTGATGCATACAAAGATCAGATTAGGTTATTGAAGAACCATATCATTTCATCATTTCAATCAATAAAGATCTAGGGTTTGTTTCCTTAGCATTCTCCTAATCCAAGATATCACATATATATTTTTTAGCCAAAGAGGAGTACCAACTCTCTAAAAACGTAGGAGGATTCATATCCTCGTGATGTTTCCATTTCGGTCCCAACAGATTCAAGCATTAACATTTTTGGCGATCATACTGGGGAGAAATTTATTTTCAAGACATTTGAGGCCCTGCTTCAGATCATATTGAAGGACTAGAAATCTCCATGGCTCAAAGTTTCGAAAAGAAGATTCAAGAAAATTGTTGCTTGTTTTAAGTACGTTGCACATTTTTTATAATTTCAAAAAACATCGAGAAGCACCGAAGATTCGAGAGAGTGGACTTCCTAGTAACTCCATTGGAAAGACTCAGAATGGAGAATTTCATTTGTGTCACGATGCTCCTTTAAATTCTTCATCAAGCCCATCAATGGATTTACAAGACTCAGAAAAAGGGAGAAATACCCACAGAAGGAGGTGATTTCATAAAACCCCTTTAAATATACCAGAAGTAAAATTTTGAATTCCCGATATTTCTATTGAATGTTTTTCTACATTCTTTGGGGATGCTTCGGAAGATGCAGAGAAACACTTGTTTAATTTTAAAAGTACATGTCATGATTCCAACCTTACTGAAGACAATGTTACATGTAGATTATTCTTACAAACTCTGCAAGGGAATTCTCTTGAATGGTATAGCTCAATAATACCTAATTACATTACTAGTTGGGATGTGTTAGAAGATTAATTTGCAGAAAATTTCATCCCAAAAGTGCATTCATATGCTTTTGTTGATGCTTTAAATGTTGTTTCCCACCCACCCTCTCCCATATGGAAGCAAGATAACAAAGTGACCAATTTTGAAGAAGAATCTAATCAAAGAATGGATGAAAATTCTAAGTCAATACATCTTGCTGAAGCCGAAGATGAAAATTCCAAATTACAAGAAGAAAAATTCAGTCTCCTATATACTCCATATGAAGATATTTTAAGCAACAAGTTTGAGAATTAAATTGAGGATCCTCCACCAAATACACAAGAATATTTTATCCTTGTAATAGATTATGAAAAGCCTCAAGATCCTTGTGTTGGGTTATGAAAAAGGTACAAATATCCTCCTTATTCCCATAGTTCATGATATAATCTTGATTGACTTTTCTATTAATTAGGGATAAATAACATAGAAAATGATTAATATGTATTCTATTGATATTATTGAAGTTATATTGAATTGATCTAAAATTGAAGAAGACTTGAAAAACTTGAATAATTATTGCAAGTGAAATGTTATGTGTTTAAAGCAACAGGATCAATTTGCAACACATAAATTAAGGATTACTTATGCAAAATACACATAGACAGTAGCATAAAC
>ML794995.1:305250-321415 GCA_009831015.1 Picea engelmannii | reverse complement strand
GATCATTATTATTAATTGCTCAAAAAGTTCTCAAAAACATGTCTTACAATGCTCAAACTGACAAACCGACTGCTCCAATGGCTTCCCAGCGTCCCAAAACCCCTGTCTGGGCTCTTTCGGCACCTCAATCGGTCGAAAAATGAGAAAGTTAGGCCTCCTGGAAGTCTCCTCCTCCAAGCTTGTTGTCTCTGGTTCTACAATTCGCACCCTCCTTGAGTGAACCTGGCTCACACGCTCTTTAAAGCGTAAAAACCTGGCACCGGGCACAACCGCGCCAACGGTGCAAACCGTAGGACGGTTAAGGCACCTCCAGCCCCTAACTGCCTCGGCACCTGGGCATATGGTAGCATGTGACCAAATGCTGGGAAAAGTGGTTAATTCGTTGTCCAACCGTGTAACTCCCGCACGGTTAAACCACCGGTCAAACCACACGCACATTTAAACTTTGGTTATGGTTCAAACCCCGCGGCAATCATTTAACACACGATTTATACCATATATACAATGCAATGTATTGCAATACATTGCAATACAATGCAATGCAATGCGCACGCCAAACGGTCGGGCCAATGCATATATGTTTGGGTCATATGTGATACAATGCGTCCACGGGTCGGGGCTAAGCCCCGGCCCGACCCCCCTTTCCTTTCAAACAAATATCAACTTTAAATATATGTGTCACAACATAGTTAAAAAGGAACAAATGGCGGTACTTTGGCTAGCGGAGAGTTATGAAGTCGTTAGAGTTGGGGGAGGTTCGGGGGTCGAACCCCACGGACTCCCCATATAATTTTATATAACCAATGAACAATATGAAGGGGACACGTGGCGCCCATGGATTGGGCCACGTGTCCTCATATTACTCGCCATCAACCGAACACGTGTCACCATCCAATACGCCAACAACCAACCAATAACCAACTGCCATGTCATCATTGTACGGATTGTACGAACAGGTACAATCAGCATCCAAAAATTTTGCCTGTTTGGCTTGGCGGACAGATCGCGATATCTCCTTCATACGGACTCCATTTGAGAAAGTAAATATACCGTCAGAATCAGGAAGACGAGACGGAGGCAATGACATTGTTTTCGTTGCATTCTGAGTACTTTGAAAATTGAGCAAAATTTGATCCCCTGATCATGAATAGATTCTAAAATTTGATTCTGTTACAAGATTGGATAAAATAGAAAAGGAGATCTTGAAAGATGCATGAGCCACTTGAGGTTGAGGACTTTTGGCACAAAGTAGTTTTAAAGATGATTAATTTTCTATATTGTAACTTTATAATAGTAAAGCAATCCTGAGGATCTCTCGATCCTCAGGATTGCTTGATTTACTCAGATTATTGTATATAGAGAGGATAATAGATCCTGGAAAGACAATCTAAGAATTGCATTCAAGTATTCAGAACTCGGAATTACTCTGCACAAGCAGTTTTGTGAATGTCGTACCAGCTATGAAATCAATAAAAGCTTTGATCGTTTTCACCATTTCTACATACTGAGTTTCTAGTACTAGTGATTCTGAGGACCAAGGGCCCAGTCTAAAGGAGCTATTGTCTCAATCTGTAATAGTATCAGTTTGCTTTTTGTTTTATGATTCAATTCTCTTTTGCAATAGTTAAGGCGAATGCATAAGTGTGTTAATGATTTTATGTTGTTTGCGTACAAAAGATAGACATTTCTCTCGAGTGTTAATTATTGTTGTTCCAACTTCCATTACTGTAGTTTGTTTCTTGACAGTTCCTCACATTTTCATACGCATTGTTCCTTTTACTTAGATTTGCATTTGTTGTTCCTTTCAATTAAGTTATAATTGTCGTTCCTTTCGGCTAAAGTTACAATTGTTGTTCCTTTCCGTCAAGTTATATTTTTTGTCCCTTTTGATTAGATTAGAAATTGTTGTTTCTTTCCATAGGATAGAGTAATTCGCTATTTCCTTTCTAGCAATTTGATTCATAGTTAATAGTTAATTATGCAAGTCTTTACTTAGATTCAATCATTGCTTCTTAGTTAAATGAATTCAGCAGATTAGTTAGTTCCCTTTCGTTCACAGCATGTTAGCAATTAGATTTCAATTATGTTAAGTAAGATCTTAGTCTTAGAATCTTTCATGAACATTTGAGGAACTTGATTGTGCATAAACTCAATTTTACTTTAACTACGCGATTTTAGCCTCTACAAGCTATTTGCATAGATTTTGCTGATATTCTTGAGATAAAAGACGAATCCTCGGGTTGATAAATTAATGTTAAACTAAGGTTGTTTTTAGACATATTTAGAGCCCAACATTTTGGCGTCGTTTCCGGGGGGAATGTCAAAGGTAGCATAGGTTGTGTCTCTGGAGGACCAGGTATTGAAGGCGGAAGGTAAGAACCTACGCAGGCAATAAGTAAGATGCGTATGCCAACACTTACCTCTAGTTGACACTTAAGAGGTCATATAGGTGTTTCTTTTTGAATTTATTTTTGTGTGAAGTGTGTATGAATAAGAAGAAAGATCTTGAAAAAACAAAACCCCCACCAAAAACTACCAAAGCCCAGGGCTCGGTGCTCCCTGGGAGAAGTAATTTCATAGACGACAACATCTAAAAGGTTGAATATCAATCTTTGGTCAGACCTAGGAAAGGACCCATATGAATCCCTCAGGAAACAGTTTCACCAACTATAGCCAACGCTGAGATTCATATAAAAACTGAAGGGACTAAGCAAGCTTTCAAAGAACAGACCTTCCACCCCTCAACCCTTTAGATGAGGGAAATTCTTGTAATCTGGAGGAAGGAGAAGGAGAAACCAATGGGGTTACCAAGGTAGACCCATCACCATCCCCTGATCCTGAATATCCCATAAAAGAAGAAGGCATACCCAAAAACCCAGATAGAGGGAGTGCAATCAAATCGCCTAGAGGATCAAATAATCAACCACCTCGAATAGAACACCTGGATCAAGAAATTCCTAAATATTTTTGGCACATCTTCGAGAAAATGGCGCAACCAAATCAACAACGACCTCAGACCTCCACATTGGAATATTCGATAGTTGATCCAATCACCAATGCTCCCATGAAATCAATCCCCCTGTAGAACCTGCCAACCTTCCATGGATTAATTTTAGAAGACCCGGACGCATTCTTATTCGAATTCGATGTCCTATGTAGAGGGTATGATTACACCTTTGAACCCCAAAAATTAAAATTGTTCCCCTCTACCTTGAAGGGGTCAACTCTACGTTGGTTTATGGGATTAGGAGGTGGAACCATTAACTCATGGGATGAGATGAAACAAGCCTTCTTCACAAAATATCAGGATTATTGTAGAACCAGGGACCTAAAAGATGAAATCTTTCAAATGACTGCAAAAGAAAATGAATCATTAGAAAAATATGTTGAGAGATTTCAGTATAACTTGCAAAGATCACCCTATGGCACATTACCAGGTGAAGTACTTAAAGAAACTCTGCTTAAAGGTATGAAGGATGAATGGGTAGAAACATTGAATTTAATGGGGAAGGGTGACATTTATCAAGAAACTTATGATAACATCATTCTATTGTGCATCAGGTGCTCACGAGGAAGTACACGAACCAGATCAAGAATGTGAACTTCCCTCACCAGAAATAGCAATATTACCAGCAGGGGCGTTACACGAGCCGAAGTTGGTAATCTCTTAGAAAATTTCAAAACAGATATTCTGAGCACTTTGACTACACAATTGGATGTATTGCAGGCCAAATAAAAACAAGCAGAAGCATAATCAACTAAATGCAAGTCCCACCTAGCCTAACTCACAATACCCCACCTCATCCTAGAAAAACTCAAATAACAACCCCTACCCCCCGCAGTGTCCTAATATAACTTCCCAAAACCCAAATTGGAACCAGAATTGGCAGTGCCCCATGGGGATAAACAATCAACCCATGGGGATGGCCCCTCAAACCCAAACCACGTTCCAAACTCCACTCCAAGTACCCTAAAACCCTCAATCACAATTGTGCCCTCAATTACCAGCCCAACCCCACCCAAATCCTGATAATAGACCATCTCAGCTCATCCAGATTATGGAGAATGGGAAAGAGGAGACCAACTCAGTAGGGTGCAACAAACTCTGATTGAGATTAGGGCATATAATCTCTCCTGAAGAAAATAATGTTTTCCAAGAACAGGAGAAGGAAAATAAAAAACAACCAACAATAACACCCTCGACTATGGTAATAACAAAATAAATTGAGAAGTGGGGAAACACATTCGAGTCACAAGATCCTGATAAGGATGAAACTCCTTCCCCTCCGTTCCCCGAAAGATTGATGATATCAAAACCTGTCATCTATCCCAACTTCAACATTGTAGGGGAACTCAAGAATTTATATGTCAAGATCCCACTCCTGCAGGCTCTGCAAGACATTCCAATACATGAAAAAACTATCAAGGACCTATGTTGGAGGAAGCCTGTTAGGAAAATTAAAAATTCATCATCAAAAGTTCGTGTAGTGGGAGCCTTGTCTGATCTAATTCTAGGTAGACAAGAACCAGTCAAATATGCAGATCCAGGGAATCCCATAGTAACAGTTCAGATCCAGGGTTGTTCTTTTCCAAATACACTAGTTGATTTGGGGGCGGCCATCAATATCCTGACTATGGAAACCTACAACATCCTGGGTTTTGACTCCTTTGAACCCACCCGCATTATGTTACAATTGGTCGATCGATCAATGGTTAGACCAGTCAGCACACTACATGACAAAGCAATCTCAGTCGACTCTTAGGAATATCCAACGGAATTCCTCATCATCAACCCAAGAAGTGGACTCGAAGGGAATCCATTGATACTGGGCAGACCATGGCTCACAACATCGGATGCGTACATAGGATGGCAAATGAGTAATATGACAATTGCTAGAGGAGGTGTCATAAAAAATCTCATCTTATATCCTCTAGCCAAGCCAAGCCTGACCTTCATATATCCATAATTACCACCACCACGGTATCCAGAAAAAGATTTACGAGCCCCTCTCACGATGGAAGAAGCTCTTAGACTCAAGAACTAGCTAGAGGATGACGTAATCAGTGAGTTTATTAATAGCCCAAACACCGTGGGTAATCCAACATGCCAGATGCTCCAAGTTGTTCTAGATTGTGAAGCATAGGGAGACCCGTTGGAAGATTTAATGTAACAACAAATCCCGACTACCATTGTTCATAAAAAAAAATCCATTGAGATCACACCAGGTAAGTCTATGAACATCAATGCCAATTTAGACGAGCAACAACAACAAAAGTTGATTCAAGTCCTTTCTAAATATCAACAAGCTTTTTCCTGGGAGTATTCTGACATGAAAGGTATTGATCCGCAACTCTGCACACAACGCATTTACATTGAGAAATATGCCCGACCTATACAACAATCGTAGAGAATATTGAATCCCCACCTCAGGGATATTGTTAAAGAATAATTACAAAAGTTGTTGGACGTAGATTTTATATACCCTATCTCAGATAGTCGGTGGGTCTCCCCATTAGTCATCGTCCCCAAGAAAAATGGGAAATGGAGAATCTGCGTCGACTACAGGGAACTTAACAAAGCCACTCAAAAGGACCACTTCCCATTACCTTTCATTGATCAGGTCTTGGATACTTTGGCAGGGAATAAATTCTTTTCTTTCCTAGACGGTTTTAGTGGTTATAATCAAATCCAGATTGCCCCAAAAGATCAAGATAAAACTACATTCACCTACCCCTGGGGTACCTTTGCATACAGATTATTTCCCTTTGGACTATGTAACGCTCTAGCCACATTCCAAAGGGCCATCCTGAGCATATTTAACGATCTAATCAGTGAAGGGCTTGAAGTTTACATGGATGATTTCACTCCTTATGGCAACGACTTCGATCAAGCATGGAATAATCTGGAGAAGGTACTAGAATGGTGCACTTCTACCAAGTTATGTTTAAGCCATGAAAAATGTCACATGATGATGACGAAATGTGTGGTACTAGGGCATTATATTTCTGCAGATGGAATTAGAGTAGGTCCAACAAAAATAGAGGTAATCCTTAATCTACCTACACCACATACACAAACTGAGGTACGTATTTTTCTTGGTGCTTCTGGATACTATCGCAGATTTATGGAAATTTTTGCAAGAACTGCTACACCTTTACATGCTTTGACTGGTAATGTGGAGTTTCAATGGTCTGACAAGTGTGGTGTGGAATTTGCAGGACTCAAGAAGATGATCTCGACAACACTGATGTTGAGGGGACAGAATTGGAAAATACCATTTCACATCTCCATCGATGCATCAGATATTTCCATAGGCGCTATCCTTGGACAGGAAGAATACAAGAAACCCTACACTATTTATTTCATTAGCAAGAATATTACTCTAGCTGAACTTAATTATACAATAACAGAAAAAGAATTTTTAGCTGTTATACACGCCATCAATAAATTTCACCATTATATAACAGTCTATCCAGTTATTATGTATACTGATCATTCTGCTATTAGATATATAACTAATAAACTTATTACTAATGGGCGGGTCACACGACACTATTATTATTGCAGGAATTGGACATCACCATCAAAGATCAACCCGGGAGAGAAAATCTTTCCGCAGACTTCCTGTCCCACATACCCAAAACAGATGACTCCTTAACAGTTGAAGACCAATTTCCAGATGAGAATCTATTTTCCGTCACCACAAATCCACCTTGCTATGTAGATGTGGAAAATTATCTGGTAGCAGGAAAATTACCGACACATCTATCATCAAGGGAAATAAAATTGATTGTCCAACGTAGCACACGATTCACTTGGATTAGTGGATATCTCTTCCACACATGAGCTGATCTCCAGATCCATAGATGCATACGAGAGGACGAAATCTATGACATACTAAAAGAAGGACATGACGAGCCCTGTGGTGGGAACTTTGTAGACCATAGGAATGGACACAAAATTTTATAGATGGGCTACTACTGGCCCTCAATATTAACAGATGCAAAGAAATACATCCAGACCTGCGACAGTTGTCAATGAATGGGAAAACCAGGTCAGGCTGATGAAATTCCCTTGAAAGCACAAGTAGTCACAGAACCATTTTGAGATATGGGCACTAGACTTCGTTGGCCCCTTCAACCTAAAGTCAAATCATAAGGTCTATATTCTAGTTGCAACGGACTACATGACCAAATGGGTGGAGGCAGAAGCCGTACCAAATGCAACAGAAGAAGTAGTCATCAAATTTCTTTTCAAATTGTTTGTATGCTATGGACTACCCAAGGAGGTAATTACTGATAGGGGATCACAATTTACATCTCATAGAATTACCACCACCCTATACAATTACCATATTAAGCACAGGGTTACTTCTCCATACCACCCACAGGAAAACGGGCAAGTAGAAAGCACAAAAAAGGTTCTGGAGGCAATCCTGACAAAGACCGTCTCAACAAACCGACAGAATTGGGCTATTGAGTTCTCGAATGCCTTATGGGTTTATCGCACAACATGGCATAACACCACTAGCTACTCTCCTTATCACCTAGTCTATGATAAAGAACCCATATTCCCAATCAAGTTTGAGATCAAAACCCTAAGGATGGCCTAGGAAATTGGACCCGATCTAACAGAAGCACATAAACAGTACCTTTAGCGACTCAACGATTTGGATGAAGCATGCCTGACTGTTGTGGAGCACACAACTGTTATTCAACAACAGAGAGCAACCTGGCACGACAAACATATCAAGAAGAAATCATTCAAGAAAGGTGATTGGGCGTTTCTCTATGATTCCATATTTCAAGATTTTCCGGGAAAATTACAGACACAGTGGTTGGGACCATATGAAATTAATGAAGTCCATGATAATGGCACGATCACTTTAAGTACCATCAACGGGTCTGGATCTCCATTTCTGGTCAACGGACACTGACTACGACTTTACCATCAACCACATTCAAAATAATCTTTCTACCAAGAAGTAAGGACCCTACCGTTCAAATTTTGGTTGGCTAGGAAGGTAACCCAACCACTCCAACTCCATAAATGATGAATTTTGTTACACTGTACATACTGTATATAGTTTTTTTTATAGATCTAATTGATTTATTAGTTTTTCTTTCTTTTTCCAATTTATGAAAGTCACTTGAGAAAATAAGAACTAGGGAGAATAACACAATTAACACTCTTTTATGTTCTGCACTCTTTCTTTATCTTATCACGCAGACCCTGCCTTTCACAAGAAAATGAATATGTCATTCTCTGCAGTAGTAATCGGAAAAATCTAATGAACTCATGACATCAACAAACCTTCTGAAATAAACTGACCCATAATAATTGAATGAATTTAATTGATGACTAATCAACCTTAGATTCAACAAAAATATATTTCCATGGGAAGTTTCCAAAATTACCTATTCAGATTGTTAAAAATTAACAATTGTCATTCCCTTCGCGCGATTGTTGTTCCTTTTAGTACCGTTGTTGTTCATTTGAATGGAACAACTGTCGTCCCCTTCGCGCTATTCCTGTTCCCTTGAGTACCGTTGTTGTTCATTTGAACGGAACAACTGTCGTTCCCTTCACCCGGTTGTTGTTCCCTTGAGTATCGTTGTTGTTCATTTGAATGGAACAACTTTCGTTCCTTTCGTGTGATTGGTGTTCCTTTGAGTACCATTGTTGTTCATTTGAAAGGAACAGTTGTTGTTCCTTCTGTGCTCTTCCTTCTTGTCGTTCCTTTCCTTCATTGTTGTTAAAATACTAGCCATTCCTTTGGGGTACAACTTTCACTAAATAATTTTCACTAGCATTATTTCTAATTATCATTGCAATGATCTGTCATTATTTTGTGGACTATCTCTCATACCTTATCAAATTGTTTTTGGATTAATTTCTTCGAAATATCTTAAAACTTGTTCATAACCAATAACCACCATAATTCGTTTCCTTTCCCTATATACATACAAATATACTTGAATGATAATCCGCCCTCATATTATAATAAGAAGTCTTAAGCACACTTTTACTTTGCATATTTACAATTCTTTATGCCATCCATTACTCTTAAGGAGTAGATGATCCTCCCTTAATAAAGTTCTAAAAAAATAAAAATAAAAAGAATAATGAGAAAAGAAAAAAATATAAAAACAAAAAAATATAACTTATAAAAATTCTCCCATAGAGAATAGGGGGTCTCATCATGAGCCAACCTACCATCATCATCGGATAATAACGTAAGTGACATTCCCACTATGGCTACCACACTAGGGCAATGGACTTTGACATTTTTTTCAAAGGACAAGGGGTCTCATCACGAGCTGGTTTGTTCACTTAAGTTGCAATCTAGTGAGTGGCATTATCATCATCTGGCTACCAAACCAGGATAGTGGTCTCTTTTGGAAAATACAATTCAAACATTTATTAAGGATACGGGCTCATCTATGGGTTAAAAGGAAACCCTGTCGAGGCTATGGACGCCTACTGGAAGCAACGGCTCTGCCTGTGGTATGGAATTTTACCTTAAAAAAAAACAAGTTTCTGTGTGTCTCTAGATTTCCTTTACTCAAATAACGGGGCTATCATTTTGGCTATATTCAATAAACATGGGAAAAGTAACAACATTATGATATGTGGAATATTTTTAAATGAACAAATTTAATTTATTCGGCTTAATCATCCTTAAAAAAAAATTGAGAATAGGTATAATAAATTCAAATTCCCCACGAAAAAAGGACTATCGTTTAATGATTACCGTTAATATGTTTTTTGAAAATTATACATGATTGGTTCCCATCGGTGGCGGCAGTGCAATTATTACCTCTCACCGAAAATACCCACACTCATTACTTTCATCTACGCTGAAGGTCGAGGTCAACCTCTACAATAATGAGGCGAGTGGACATTTGGCACATTTTCCAATAAGATTGTAATGATTGTAATAAATGGAAAACCCACATTTTTATACACTCGTCGTTCTCTGATATTTTTCTATATTTGGTAATATTTCCTCCAAGATGGTCTAACCAAATCTTCAAGCAAGAATGATAGTCGTTCTCATTTTCTCACAAAACGATGGGTGGTCCAAGTGTTCGCAGGGAACCAACATTACTACAAGTAACTGAGTAGGCTAGAGAAATTCTACACCGTCTGGGCTGGACGGAGTACTTCAACCGGTTGCAAGGATATGATACGAACATCACGCTTGAATTCTTTCATAATTTGCAGGGATAAATCTCCATGGGTCGAGATATACGAATTCCAGTTACTTCAGAAATCGTAACAGATGTTACAGGTCTCCCTAACTCAGGCATTCAATGGACAGGAAAATATACAGCGCTCAAAGAAGCTGTAGAATCCTTTGTAGACCTTGGAGAGGAATTGGATAAAAAGGGAAGGGGACTTAACCCCAACACCCTCAGTGAACCATGGAAATAACTGGCAGGGGTAATTCAGAGGTACATCACATGTGATGGATGATACAATGTAATCTGACCACACCGCCTCAAACTATTAGCGGCACTCAAACAAAGGTTAGTAATCAACCTACCTTTTTTTTCTGAATGCCATGTTACATGAGGTTGCTTTAAGAACACAGAAATCCAAGGATTTTGTTACTATCATCAACCACCATGGATTAGTTAAACTGATAGTAAATAAGGCTTTGATACAAACACAATTAACTTGGGGTGATCTTATCGAGATCAATAGACCTCTACAACTGGAACAACCTGAATTATACCAAAAAGATTCACCACGGGAAATTGAAGACAGACAGAGTACTTGGAAGGGACAGAGGAACAACCATCTGCTAATCATAATGAAGAAGGCCTTGAGACCCCTCACAAACAGAAAGTAGGCAAAAACCATAAGAGAATTAGAAACCTGAAAAAGGAGAACAAGCTATTAAAGAGAAAGGCTAAAAAAGTTGAAGCATTAAAGCATAAGGTTGGCGGACTTAGAGAAATTATTAAAGAATTAAGAAAGAAGCTAGAACAAGCAGATAAGGCCCACAAAAGAAAGAAATCCAAAAGATCCAGAGTGCAAGGAAGAAACCCTCTTCCTAAAAGAATAGTCACTACAAACTTTGTGGGAACACATACAAACCCTGAAGAAATAATAGTAGAGGATGCAGTAGCACAGAATGAGGAAGTAATTCCTTTAGAAACAGTTGATGCTAAGGTGAAAACATATGCCCTAGTCTCAGAGGAAATAGCTCAATCCCTTGAGCAGGATGACACCATTAGGATATTGGAGGAAGAATTGATGCAGTCCCAACAAAGCTTGATTCAAAACAGAAATGAATTGATGACTATCGCATAACATCAAGCATCTCAATCTCAGGAACAGAGTGTTATCATTGATAGAATGGAAGCAGATCTTATACAATCCCATCAAGCATTAACTCAATCTAGATATGAGATGGGTGCTATGGAAGAATATCAAGCATCCCAGTCTAGGGAACATGATGCTATTATTGGTAGGCTAAAGGCAGAACTGGTACAAGCACAACAAGCATTGACTCAATCCAGAGATGAGATGATCACTATGGTTGAACATCAAAAGGTTTTTAAACAACTGAAGGTTATGTCAGCAATAGAAAGTGAAACATATGTTGAGCTCACCAGAGCCCAAGGGAAGGTGAATAAAATGCAAATCCAAATTGAAAAAGCTTTGGAGCAAATCAAGGACATTTGTGATGTTTACTCTGATGCAATCAACTGCAGAGCCCCTGCCACCAATTATACCCTATTCTTGTTGGAACATTACCTATTGTTAAGGGTAAAATCCATCAGAGCAAGTAAGCCAATTACATTTTCCACTGTCCCTGAGTTCATTTCATGTTTTAGAGAGCAGGAAGAGAAGGTACAGTACTTTCTATGTGAATTATACTTCCATAACTTCATTTTGGAAGATGACAGGAAAAATAAACCTAGTCCCTTTATTGGAGACATTCAGTTCTAAGCATTCTTGTCCTTTACTAAGAACCAAGTGTTGGTTTTGGAGCCTGATTATCTTCCTGATTTAGAGGTCCTTGCTTTCAGCCGTGTTGATACCCCATGAAGTATTTACACCCCAGAAGTATGTACACTCTTCCACGTGGGGGAGTGCAGAGGAGGGGTACCCCCTCTGCGAGGTTTGGGGGGGCTATCCCCCCGGCTGGGGGGTCTGGGGGCAAGCGGGCCCCCAGTGGGGATTCGGGGGCGAACCCCCGAAGCAAAAATTGCCTTGTAAAATTATATTGTAATTTCATTGTAAATCTGGACCGTTCATTATAAGGTCGCAGATCTAACGATAGAGATTATGTTAGGGTTTTTTTCCCTAGAAGGATACCCTCTTTTATGAGGGAAATGTATCGCGACTATGGTTGATAGTGAATATTGTATTCTGAGAGAGGAGACTGTGAGAGAAAGAAGAGGAAGTTACAACAGGTTTTGCTGTAGGTTGTATCCCTTCATTTGCTGGATAATAATAAAGGAAGGACCTGGCAATTTCTCTGGTGGACATAGCCCACACTGGGTGAACCACATAAATCTGTGTCTCTCTTGTATTGTGTGTCTTCTGTGTTTTGTTTCTACATTTGTTTTATTTTATTGCTCCGCGGTCCTGTTTTTCTAACACCAAGTCAGATGGGGCAAAGCCCACAACAATTTTATAAAGAGGGAAATTGGGTTAGATCTTTGGATCAGAGGAGAGCCCCTAAAGTCCTTTCCATCCATTATGCAACATAGAACCTTTATGAAAAGAGGGGGGGTCATAGACTCTCTAGCCCCCATCCATCAACAGGTTATCCTTTCAGGCATCATATATTTTAGAGAAATCAAATAAGAATCTCTTGATGCTTCTAAGGTGAGATGGGATGCATCCTCCAATGAAGTCAAAAGTAGGGAACCCTTTGGATACAGGAATTTCCTTGCAGCTACCTTCAGAATGGAAAGGTATTCTAGAATGCTCCAAGAGGAAGGACCTGCTTGGATTGGGTGCAGGTATAATACCCCTATCATCTGGTTTCCTCCAGAAAGTTACCAGAAGGATTATCAAATTAATAAGAAGAGGGAGGATGTTGCTTTCATAGAGCTCAAAAGAAGTAATGGGTTCAGGAGACCTGGTGAACCAACTTTCCCTCCTTACAACGTCACTGCTTTACATGTAAGATCTCATCTTGCATGAGGACATGCAAGAAGGTAATATGGGGGGTATGTTGGGTTATGAAAAGGGTACAAATATCCTCCTTATTCCCACAATTCATGATATAATCTTGATTGACTTTTTTGTTAATTAGGGATAAATAGGATAGAAAATGATTAATATGTCTTCTATTGATATTATTGAATTTATATTGAATAGATTCTAAAATACGATTGGAATTGTTTGATTTTGTTACAGGATTGGATAAAATAGCAAAGGCGATCTTGAAAGATGCGTGAGCCACTTGAGGTTGAGGACTTTTGGCGCAAAGCAATTTTAAAGATGATTAATTTTCTATATTGTAACTTTATAATAGTAAAGCAATCCTGAGGATCTCTCGATCCTCAGGATGGCTTGATTTACTCAGATTATTGTATATATAGAGGACAATAGATCCTGGAAAGACAATCTAAGAATTGCATTCAATTATTCAGAACTCAAAATTACTCTGCGCACGCAATTTTTGTGAATGTCATACCAGCTATGAAATCAATAAAATGTTTGATCGTTTTCACCATTTCTACATACTGAGTTTCTAGTAGCAGTTCTTCTGAGGACCAAGGGCCCAGTCTAAAGGAGCTACTGTGTCAAGCTATAATTGTATCAATTTGTTTTCTGTTTTATGATTCAATTATCTTTTGCAATAGTTAAGATGAATTCATAAGTGTGTTAATGATTTTATGTTGTTTGCATACATAAGATAGACATTTCTCTCGAGTGTTAATGATTGATGTTCCAACTTCTGTTACTGTAGTTTGCTGCTTAACAGTTCCTCACATTTTCATACGCATTGTTCCTTTTACTTAGATTCACATTTGTTGTTCCCTTCAATTAAGTTACAATTGTCATTCCTTTCGGTTAAAGTTACAATTGATGTTCCTTTCCATCAAGTTATATTTGTTGTCCCTTTTGATTAGATTACAAATTGTTGTTTCTTTCCATAGGATGGATTAATTCGCTATTTCCTTTCGAGCAATTTGATTCATAGTTAATAATTAATTCTGCAAGTCTTTACTTAGATTCAATCATTGCTTCTTAGTTAAATGAATTCAGAAGATTAGTTAGTTCCCTTTCATTCATAGCATGTTAGCAATTAGATTTCAATTCGGTTAAATAAGATATTAGTCTTAAAATCTTTCATGAACATTTGAGGAACTTTATTGTGGATAAAATCAAGTTTTCTTTAACTACGCGATTTTAGCCTCTACAAGTTATCTGCATAGATTTTGTTGATATTCTTGATATAAAAGACGAATCCTCGAGTTGATAAATTAATGTTAAACTAAGGCTGTTTTTAGACATCTTTAGAGCCCAACACCTTGGTAGCAAGAAAAATTGGTGGAAGAAATGAATCTTGAGAAAATTGATGAACAAGATGGCCATTACATGAAGGAAAAGTATTTTCAAGAAATTGTTGATGAATCAAGAATATTGGACGTGAACAGTGATAAGGAGAGAAATCAAAGAATGTTATGATTGGAAACTCCCCATCCAGTCAAAGGAAATAATATTTTTGAGAAGCCTGTTGGACACACCTACCACACTTAGAGGGGGGGTGAATGAGTGTGGGGATCTTTTTCCAAAAACTTCCCTCTTTCACAAAACTCATTAGTTAGCATTCAACATTTTACTCATTACTTATTGTTGTCATTTATAACCAGTTAGATGTGAACATATATCAGCAACATATGTCAACAATATATCATCAACAAGTCATCACCACAAGGAACACAAAGAACACAAGATGTATGTACAATTTTCTTTTTATTACGGACTACAATCCTTGGGGTTTTTCAGCAACAACTGAATAGAGCACAACTCTACAAGAGAACCAACTCTATAATGCAAGACTCAGTTTACATCCTCAACATCAACTGAGATGAGGAAACAATCCTCAACAGATATCAATATGCAACAGGTATGTGACCTATCAATACTGCAACATGAGTGTGTACACACCCTACCAGTAGTACATCTCGCGTGTATATGTGCCCAAGCAGTACTACAACCTGCGTATATGCTCCCAAATAGTACTACAGTCTGCGTATACCTTCTGAGCTATTAGGGTTTATCCTTCAAGGTCAACTTAGATCCTTTGCAACCAATTTATCATTCTCTTTTGTTTCTCACTATCCAAACTGACCACCAACCAGTCACAACACATCCAAGATCTCCAATAGCTTACTCATGCTCCACAACCAATCAGTATGAATGCTACTCAATCATGCATAAGAAATCAACATACTATATCCATCATATCAGTACTGAATCATAAGAGTGTTTCTCACTCCATCAACTAACATAGACCACATCATAGAAACCATACCAAGAATGCCCTAGGCATTCACAACACAACAAGAAATACTATCCATCAATAATGTAACCATACCAGTGTCTCAGTGATAGATCTAAGCTCATAGAATGAAGATCGGGAACCTACTTCAATCTTAAACAGCTTTTCTTCACCTCAAACACAAATCTCCATGATTTTATCCACTGTATGTGCCCTGTCCTCATACAGCCTACGTATGTATGCACTCTGGCCCATTACAACCCACGTACACCTCAAAAACTAGGGTTTCTGAAGCTCCGAGATTTTTGCCATCAAGATTTCCAATATTTCGAAAACTTTGATGTGTCCATGAGATCCTCCTCGCGCTCTCTTTCTCAAAATATATCTTAAATCATGCTCAAGAGATCCACACCCAAGACGCTCTCACAAGACGCTCTCACAAGAAGCTCTCACAAGTAGCTCTCCATCAATACTCCAAAAGATATTCTCACAAGAAGCTCTCCATTGATCCACAAAAAGGATGATTTGCAAGAGTCCATAGCTATCTTATTTATAATTTCATCCTCTAGGTCACTTAACCCATTTTTAGGTCACTTAACCCATTTCTAGGTCACTTAACCTATTTTCCTTATTTTAGGGTTAACCACTTTCCATAAATAGAAAGTTCTCCAATACTTTATCAT
>ML794995.1:282559-292931 GCA_009831015.1 Picea engelmannii | reverse complement strand
CCCCTCCTCAATTCCCCTCTTTCCTACTCTTGTTCACTCTCCCTTTAAACATCCTAACTTAACCCCCTTTAAATTATTTAAATTCCAAACCAATTAAACCATCCCACATACACACCTGTGAAAAAATGACAAGTGGCATCATGAGAATGGTGCCATATGGAAACTCATGATTGGGTAACATGGAAAGTTTATGAGAATGACACATGGTACACTCTGATTGGATACACATGTCATATTTTTGACCTATCATATGAAGACATGTGGAATCTCATCATTGGTGACATGTGACAGTATACTAATGAATAAACATGGAAATATTGGTTGACACATCATCATGGTGACTCATCAGTGTTGACTGGGAAAATTGGTGGTTGACTTGGCATGCAAAATTATTATTTTCTTCAACAATTTTCTAAGGGTTGAATCCTCCAAGCTCCATAATATCCTCTCTTCTTTGTTTCTTGTCAACTATATGTTACACTTAACATTATATGCCACTAATATTTTCCTATTCCCATCCATGTGGGATAATATTCATGAAGACAAGTCGAAATTTCCTAAAGGAGGACGAATCCAAGATCAAGGGCCTGCATTTGCTCATCAATTTCGATCAATGGTGGTTGAGCGTTAATCTTGTGAAGACCATAACTTGAGCTCCGGGTGTCGGATTCATGAAAACATTATACCATTGGAAATGTATTTCGACATAGAATATGTTGGTAAATGTTTCAAAGGATGAAATTTGTTACATTTTCTCAAAATTTAAAATATCATTCAAGTTCATTTTTAATGGGTCTGCGTGACAACTCAACTTCACAAGTTCATATCTTGAGATCCAGGCGACGAAATTGGGAAAACGTTATATCATTGGAAATATAAGATGATAAAGATCACACATGAAGTGATTTCCATGGATAAAAGGTTTATTATAACTTGAATAAAATTAAAACATAGCCCCCCTCTTTAAAAGGGGAATTAATTGAATTTTGAAAATAAAAGTTTATTTAAAAACTTTTATTAAAAAAGGAAAGGGACCCATTTAAAAGTTACGGATGTTAATGATGTGAATTAATTACTAGGAACTTAAATGAGGCATTAATTAAAGAACATGTTTCAAGAAGAAAATTGTACGGGAATTTCAAGAGAGGAAGAAACCCTAACTACTCAAGTAGTTAGAAAATCTCATCTTCAAAAAAGAGAAGAAAATCTTCATAAGGAGTCCAATAATCAGAATTTTTAGAGGGGCAAGGCAGAAGATCATAGGAAGAAGAAGGTACAGCCATGAATATACATACAAGATTTTTATCAAAGAAAAGAGATATCCATCTTCTCCACTCTTTCTGCTCTTCTACACCATTTCTCATAGCTCTATGCTTGAGTCTTTGAATTGGACCCAAAGATGAGTTCTTGAGTGTTCTTCTTGTATTCTTCCAAAATATTTTTCTTTTATGATCATGGAGTATTTACAACCATATACATGACTGTCAAAGATTTTTTATGAAGAACATATTTCATGAATAAAACTCCACAAAGAATTACTTCGGGGTTGATTTCAATTGTATTTTGTAACTTTGAGTCTTAAGTATGAGGTATTTGAGATTGACCTATCAAATTCTCTTTTGATATTGATAGTAATACTCTTTGAAATTTTTTTGATATGATCAAGTTATTCTCTCTTATTTCTCGTGAAGAAGACATGGGTGCATTTAAGTATGATTAATAAGATTGTGTGGGTGATGTTGATCACATTGAAATTCTTATGTTGAATCCCTCCTTCAATCTTTTCAATTGTTTAAAGACATATTGTTGCATACAAATATTAGATTAGGTTATTGAACAACCATATCATTTTATAATTTCAAGCAATAAAGATCTAGGGTTTTTTGTCTTAGCATTATCCTAATCCAAGATATCACAGAAATATATTTTATCCAAAGAGGAGTACCACCTCTCTAAAAACATAGGAGGATTCATATCCTCTTGAGGGTGTCGTTTCGGTCATGACGGATTCAAGTGTCAATAAGGCACTACCTCATGGGAAGAAGATTTGAGTTGAGGATAGACCACAATGGTCTAAAATATTTGCTTGGACATCCAACTCTAAATGTCAGGTAAAGGAGGTGGTTATAATTCCTCACAAAGTATGACTTTGATATAAAGCATATCAAGGATAAAGAGAACAAGGTGGTTGACACACTTAGTAGGAGAGTACATGAGATGCATGATACATTCGTTAGCATGTACAAATCGTATTTGAAGGACATAATTTTATAAGCTGCAAAATCAGATCAACACTATGTGGAAATAAAGGAAAAGGTACAACAAGGTATTTTGCATCAGACCATTGATAAGTTTAAGTTAAAAGAGGATGAAATCCTCATGTACAAAAGAAGAATTTGTGTGCCAAACTCTCAGGAATTGAAAAACATGATATCAAAATAAATGCATAGTGTGCCCTATGTTGCACACCTAGGTTATCAGAAAACCATTGTTGTTCTCAAGAGTCAATATTACTAGCTAGGAATGAAGAAAGAAGTGGCTGATTTTATTGCCAAGTGTTTGGAATGTCAAAAAGTCAAGCCTAAGCACATACACCCAGCTGGTTTACTACAACCATTACCCATCCCTAGGAGGAAATGGTAAGTTGTAACAATGGATTTTATCACTAAGTTGCCCATAACAACCAAACAACATGATTCTATCATGGTAGTGGTGGAAAAACTTACTAAAGATGCCCACTTTATTTCGGTAAAAATTGTGCACAAGGCAACTAACATTGTTGATATTTATATGAGGGAAATTGTTAAATTGCATGGTGTACCTAAGACAATTGTTTCTGACAAAGATCCAAAGTTCACATAAAAATTTTGGAAGGGATTATTTAAAGGATTTGGGACAAATATTAATTTTATCACAACCTATCATCCAGAGTCATATGGGAAGACAGAAATGGTAAATCAAGTGATAGAAGATATGCTAAGAATGTATGTGATGGAAAAACCGATGTAGTGGGAAAAATATTTACCATTGGTCGAGTTTTCTTATAACAATGGGTATCAAGCATCTCTAACGATCATCCCATTTGGGCACTTTATGGCAGAAAGTGCAACACACCAGTGAGTTGGGAAAACCTAGCAGACCGCGCAGTGGTTGGGACATATTTGCTAAGGGAAATGGAAGAGAAAATGGTAAAAATAAAACAGAACTTAAAGGATTCCCAAGACAAGAAAAAAGTTATGCAGATAAACGCAGAAATCACAGAGAATTTAAAGTGGATGACCACATGTTTTTAAAAGTGGAATCTAGGAAGAGTTCCCTCAAGTTGGGAAACTGTTCAAAGTTGGCAACACGTTATTGTGGGTCGTTTGAAATCCTGGAGAGGATTGGTCCTGTCGCATACATTCTTGCACTGCCTGCATCCACATGCATTCATAATGTGTTTCATGTATATTTACTTAAAACATATGTGCCTAATGCTAATCGTGTAATTGATTAGAATGTGATTCAGGTGGAGAAAGAAGGCGAATTATGAGTTCAGTCAGTGTGCATATTGGACTGAAAAGTCAAGTTTCTCCAGAATCGATAAATAGGATTGGTAAAGGTACAATGGACCTATTACGGTCCTGAGGATGCAACTTGGGAGAACGAAGATGCTATATGCGCAAAGTACCCATATCATTTTGTATATTTTTTAAATTTTGATTGTACATCATGCACTAAGGATGATGCATAAATAAGGGGGAGGGAAATGTAATACCCTTAAGTTGAACCCCAATTATGTAGTAAATGTAATTGTATATATAGGGTAGTGAGTCATGGGCACACAAGTTTTGAGTACAGTTTAGCACACTTGAAATAAGGGAAGAGTGTACGCCAGTTTCATAACTTTGTGCACACCTGAGTAAGTGTGCAAGGATTACCATGTGCATGAACCAAGGGAAGAGTGTGCACCTATTTCATAGCTTTACACGCACCCGAATAAGTGCATGGGGATAATTCAAAGTGCACACCAGGCCGTGTATGTAGCAAGGATATTTTGGGGGCGGAGATCCTTTGTATATATGTATATTGAGGCCAAAGTGCCTACGTGGTTATCAGGCTAGAGAGTTTGGATTGAAACAAAGGCCAATGTACCTATTTTTGTAAAATGTAATTTCACTCAGATATTAATAAAAACATATCATTGCACGTAAACCAATCAGATGAAAAGAGATGGGGGGGTAAACTCCACTAGAATGAGAAAGGGGTGTAAATATTAAAGGGAATATTTTAATAATATTTCCAAAAGTATATTTATGGGATATGTATTTATCCTAAGTTCACAAGGAATGGGAATGGGTCTCCAAGTGGAGCTAAGTTATCTCCTCAGGAGACAAGTGTCGAGTTATAATCATGGAAATATATTTTTTTGGCCTTAGTGTATTTCGAGGGGGGGACTCATTCCTTTAGGGGGGGATTTTACTCATTCTTGGATCAAACAGACCAACTTTACTTTGTGAGGCATCCATATCTTGTGGTAACTTTATTCCATCACATAACCCTGTGCTTGGGAAGGCATGTGTGCTATTGAAGAGGTGGTTTTTCAAGCCCGTGTGTTTTCAGACCCGTGTTTGTCGAAGAAGTGGGTTTCCATTCCCATGAGAATTCTCTTCAGGTGAGAGAATTGTTGGGAATTGTTTTCCCAAGCTAATCAGTAGCAATTACAAGGCTCTGACACTTTCTATTCAGGTTGTTACCAAAGCTCTCAGAGGGAAGTGGGGAAGTTGAAGGATTGTTAAGCATAGAAGGGCACACTTCCAAGGCTGGGACAGACATGTAGGGAATGAGGGACTGTAATTTGTTTGTTGGGTTTGGCACCTTGTCTAAGTGTTTTGATTGTTGATAGACCTTAACTTGGCTTAGGTTTCATTTTCCCAGGTGGCGTTTTATCCCCAGCTCAAGGGTGACCTGTTGCTGAGTTTATAAGCAACAGATTATATGGATGGGAGGAACGTCTGAGGAATAAACACAGTTAGTGGAATTATGATAAAAGATAAGTATCTTCTTATGTGTATTATTCTCTGAGTAATGTGCATATACATGTTAAATATATTATGTGTTGCAGTTGTGTGTGTGTGTGTGTGTGTGTGTGTGTGTGTGTGTGTGTGTGTGTGTGTGTGTGTGCATGGATTATATATCTTGTAAACTACATGTGTTTTGCATAGGAAAGGCATGGGTCATGACATTTTATGTATGTTTATATATTGTTTTACATGTGAATGCTTATGCTATTTTATGCTTATGGAATATGTACATAACTATGTTAGGATGGACATGTATTGTTATTTTTGCATAATTGTTGCAGATGTAGAGCATGGTAGTTACTAAGTGTTCTTGTTAGAAAATTATGTGGTTATGGTCATGTGATTTTGAGGCAAGGCCTAAATCATCATCTATGTAGGAAAATTAGTACATGTGTGCAAAGGGGGACAGATCATGTGCGTGGCATAGAAATGATTGTGTGTGTGGTGTTTTATGAGTTCTTATGTTGTTATAGTCGCTATTTGTTAATTGACTTCAACAGTAATCATATGGGTTATAGCACGAGGCCATAAATATCGTGTGTGTTGAGATTCAGTCGATGCAATTGATACAATGATGATTGAGCTAGTAGAATTGCTAACACAATTGTTGTGCGTGGTACGAGAACGGTTTGAGCGCACTAGTAAAACATAGTTGCACGTAGCACAATGTCAGTTGTGTGTGTTGTTGGTTTCAATGATTTTATTACGCAGAAGAAAGAATCGATATCATATCTTTACTTAGTGATTTGTGCATAGTGGAGACTTTACAATTTGATAAAGGGACTTGTATAGGAGGCTGAATATGTTACAAAGTTGTATCAAAGTTTCAATATTGTGAAGTGACATAGCCCAAAGTAGAGTTGGGGACATTACAAGTGACCCCAAACTTTTAATCCATGTGAAATCCATCCTAAAGAAGAAATATAAATGAAAAACTCTCATTTGTTCTTGAAGTCTCTATTCATATCAAAATTTTTGCATCTTCCATAAAATTAGCTTTATGTTTCTTCAATGTGGGATAAATATGCCCAATGGAAAGGCCCTAATCTAGGAATTTGAATTTAGTTTCCTATATTTAGTCTACATTCTTCTTTCTTTTCAATCTATTTAGCAAGCACTAAAATATAACATTTTAAGTATAAAAGACAACACTAATGTTGAAGTGATAGTGGGAAACAAGATCTAAATAAACTTGAGGGTTTACCCCTCTAGTCTAAGAGCCATATTGTGACTTAATGAGGAATTATATGCCCTGGCAAGGTTCTCCTACTTAGGGAAACAACACACTAAAACTCCATAACACTCAACATTGACATAAAGAATCTAATAATGGAACAATATTGGGTAGTATTATGAGGGGAAAGGTCCACTCTAAGGCCATCCCATATAGTTGGGATGTATGTTGGCCCAGTGGGATCATTAGGAATCAAATTTTTGGTAGCAGACCTAGAGGATATGAGGGGTCTCACTGATTTAGAAGTTAATGCCACATGGGATTGTGCACATCGCTTGCAATTCTTGACCATCAAGTTATGGGAGAATAAAGAAGTGATCAATATAACAAGGTTTTCCCTAGGTGGACCCTATAAAATGTTCCTCCTAATATCTAGCACCTCCCTCACAAATGAATCTAGACACCTCTGATCTAGGTACCTAAAGAAAGTAGTAAGGGATCTCCCTAACTCTCTGTAGAGGCAATGGACCCTCCCCCTAATCTCATAGCATACCAAGCACCGGACAATAAGGTGGTCCTTTGACACAATGCACTTAGGTGAAAAACCTAATACCTATCATATGTCAAAATGTGGTGGTCTATCTCAAACCAAAGTCGATGTCAAGAAACTTTAATCTGGTCTAAGGGAATCTTGAGGTTGTGGATCCAATTTTCCCAAGTATACACAAGCTTGAAAATAAGTCCATCCCTCCACTATATGAAATTATCAAAATAAAAATCCATCTTATGGTGAAGTTCCTTTGGAGGGGCAATCCAGGTGGCCTATATGCATTGTGTATAAATGTCCTCTCTTATCACCTTATTCAACTCTTGTTTGGAAGGAGGTGACTAGGAGTGTCATGAGAACACCTAAAAGGAGGGAGGCCATCAATGAAATTTTGATAGACTAGAGAAGCCAAAATGTCTTAGAGAAACAACACCATTTTTCGTCCAAAGGGGATCTCTGTCAATGTAGAAGAAATCCCCTTTGATAGAGCACCTCACTTCTCTCAACCTGACTAACACAATATTGTGTAAGAAAAAACACATATAATGAACTTCACATGTTTTTTTTCTTCTCATTAGTCAAGATGCAAGTACACCACAATGAGTGTTTTCAACCTATGAATAGATATTTTATTCAAAGAAACAAAAGATACATCAATATACATCATTTATTGTATATGAATGCACTAGGCTAGATGCAAATACACCACAATGAGTGTTTTCATCCTATAAATAGATAATTTCTTCAAATAAACAAAAGATACATCAATGAAGATAATTTATTTTATATGCATACACAAGGCTAGTTTGATACTAATGGAAATAAAAGGATAAGATATAGATGACTTAAAATAAAGCATATTTGTGTGCTAAAATTTTCAATCAAGATGCAATTACACCACAATGAGTGGTTTCAACCTATAAATGGATAATGTCTTCAAAGAAACAAAATATACATCAATGAAGCTTGTTCATTTTATATGCATTACATAGGGGCAATTTTTTACTAGTGGAAGCACAAGGATAAGATATATTTGGCATATTTTTGTGCCAAAATTATCAAAATAAACTAATAATGGCTTGGGGTCCAAATTTTGTTCAAGCTATACATATGAAAAACAAGATAATTATACCCCTTAAAGAGTAATTAGAAATCCATCCTCGTTTAACTCAATTACACTATCTAACAAGAAGAAAATTTTATACTTTCAAATGAGTGAGGTGCATATTGTTGCTTGAATGACATTTTTCATAGGGGGGTCAAAGAATTAAATAAGACACTCTTAAGTTTTAATCTATGGAGCCTGGAAAGCCCAAGATAATTATCTCCCAATTAGGGAGTTATAAATTCCGCAATAAAAGGGACTGCATAATAAATTAAAGAGCGTAAATACATGTCCTGAGGTAAAGACATAACCACCATAAAATTGGTTGTGAATAGAATATTTTCCATTAACAAATTTAATTCTTCAAATCAACATGTTGGCATGTGTCAATTTTCAAAAGATGAAGTGTTTAGTGATTTAGTTTTAATAATAATAATAATAATAATAATAATAATATAATTTTAAGGTCATGGCCAAGCCAAACACCATATTGGTGTATGAGACCCCAAATTGGTATACATACCCTACATCCTCTTGATTTGAACATGTTGAATCATATCTCATAACTTGTAGCTCCTGAAGACTAAAATATCAACCTCATATTAATCCCGTGAATATTACCATATCTACTATGTTGAGAATGCAAGTACTTGATCCCCTTGGAGGCTAGGTTGGTAAAGAGAGGAATTTTCGATGGTCTTTGCCCTGTTTGTCACCATTCCGAGCCAATAAAGCATATTTTCTGGGATTTCCAGTGTTCTAAGAGTTGTTGGAAATATATCGAGAACCAATATTCAATCTTCCTTTCTGAAAGGATTTCCTGGTGTGCACCCTTTTTTGGTGATTGTAGCTATTTGGTTCAATCCTCTTTCATTGGGATTTGGTAATGTTTGTGAGTTTCTGTTTTATTTTCTCTTTGACAAATTAGGTGTAAGTTTGTTTTTGAGCATGAGATTAGTTATTTATATTCTTTTTTACCATATGAAGTGATGAGGTACGTTACCAGTTGTTGGCTAAACATATCTTACTAATAAAAGATTCAAGATGAAAAATCATTAAATGCAGAAGCTTATTCTAACTTTATTTCTACATGAAGTGATGAGGTATGTTACCATTTGTTGGCTAAAATTATCTTACTAATAAAATATGCAATATGCAAAAGCTTATTCTAACTTTATTTCTACATTAATGGATTATTATTGTGAGAAAGATGGATCTAAGCTCCATTGTATATCTACTTCCACATTTTGATTTGTTGTTTGTAAATACTTTTATGTAAATATATAATGTATTTTTCAATTAAAAAAATACTTCATCAAAGGAGTTAAGGAGTTAATGGTTAGTAAGGAAAAGAGGAGAAGGAAATATTCTAAAATAAAATATTGTTTTGCAGTGATAATTGATCAATCAACACCTGCAATTTGAGGTTATGACATCACACTAAACCTGATAACTATTTCCCAAAAATATTTAGCAATCTTGGCATCATCACAAGAGGTAAAGCAAAAGCATTCATGCTACATTGATATTAAATTGATCAATTCAACTATACAATATTTTCTATGTAATTTGCACAGTTGATGGCTTCCTCCCAATACCTTAGACTTAATCCTTTAGATTGCATCATACAATTAGCCATTTATTTTAATGTGTGGTTCTTTCTCTCAGCAACACCATTTTGTTGTGGTGTATATGGAACTGTGTGTCACATTTGGATTCTCTATGTAGTGCAGTAACTTGTAAAATTATTGTACACCCAAAAATTTTCAAAAAATTCGCTCTTAATTTTTAAGAAGTACACCCAAGTACGTCTGGAAAAGTCATCAATGAAAGTTAAGAAATACTTGCACCTGGGAAAAGGACAAGAAAGTGGACCACACAAGTCACTGTGAACAAGTTGCAAATGTAAGTTTTAAACCTGCGAAGTAAAGAAATGCATATATATATTCTTAAGCAATACATAAATTAATCAATGGCTCATACACATAATACACAGAGATTTTTACCGGAAACCCTCAACCGGGAAAACCTTTCTTATTTTCATTATATTCAAATTTCACCATTCACCATACAATATATACAATGTTTTTAGGTATTCCGTAGATACCAAAACCCTAATCCCTTAATCCGGGATTAATTTACAAATCAGCTAAAAATAGCAAAATCCGCTAAAAATAGCAAAAACCGCCCAAAAAAAAAAAATTCGGGGCGCTGCCCCGGGATACCGCCCGGTGCCAAACGCTGCGCGTAACTAGGGGGGGCATACCACACACACACACACACACACACACACACACATGCAAAGAATATAACACATACCCAACATTTTCCCACTTGTTATTTTCTTTGCATCCAGGGGTCCAGGGGATTATATAGTCAACAATCTAGGGCAGCAATGCCCATTGTTACTCTACACCAAGAGAACTTTTCTGTGCTCACAGACTTTGTCAATGAATCTGCAGCATTCTTCAAAGTGTCAACCT
>ML794995.1:213406-278728 GCA_009831015.1 Picea engelmannii | reverse complement strand
TGTAAGTTTTAAACCTGTGAAGTAAAGCAATGCATATATATTCTTAAGCAATACAGAAATTAATCAATGGCTCATACACAGAATACACAAAGATTTTTACCGGAAACCCTCAACCGGGAAAACCTTTCTTATTTTCATTATATTCAAATTTCACCATTCACCATACAATATATACAATGTTTTTAGGTATTCCGTAGATACCAAAACCCTAATCCCTTAATTCGGGATTAATTTACAAATCAGCTAAAAATAGCAAAATCCACTAAAAATAGCAAAAACCGCCCAAAAAAAAAAAATTCGGGGTGTTGCCCCGAACGCTGTGCGTACTCGGGGCGCTGCCCCGAACGTTGCACGTAACCAGGGGGGGCATACCTGTCCCCCCTTGGGACCCCCCTAGGAAGCGCCCGACGCAACGACAGAGCTCTAGGTGTAGGGATCGTTAGACGCAGTTGTCGTATCTGACGCACCCACACACACACACATGCAAAGAATATAACACATACCCAACAACAAAGGGCCCAAGGTGTGCCAAGAGGCACATTTGTCAAAAATGTCCCAATGATGTTTGTCGAGAACACAACTGGAACAAACACAATCTATGCATGAAACAAGTGGAAGACCAATTACCATCTATTGATTACCTAGTTGCTGCAATGAGCAATAGTTTAGATGACCAAGCCATTCATGCCAAAGTTTTCTCAATTCATCGCTATGAGTAACAAAAATTGATGGAAAAGATGATGACCCAAAGTTGTCAAACTTGTACAACCTGGTAATATCATCAACAATTACAGTTGCAAGAACATGTTGAGAGTCTTTGAGATCCTTGATTACAACTTGGTGAGGTGAAAACTCTACGGTTTTACCTTCACCTGAATGAGTGATTTGATATACTGATAAAAGTTTACAGGGAATACCTAGAACACATAATACATCATTGAAATGACCATTATCTACCTGAACTATTCCAAATCCTACAACACTAAGAGATATATCACCACCAACAAATATTTTCTTGGTGTTACATTCATTTAGAGTGGAAAATATGGCTTTCTCCTTATCCATATGATAATATTCTCTAGAGTCAATATGCCCCTCATCAAAAGAAGAAGTAGAAGTTGCACTGAAGGAGAAACCAAAAGTAGAAAGTGCATTTCCATGAGAAGAAGAAGAAGAATTAGAATCAATATCGATGTTGTTCTTCTTCGTCATTTCTTATAAAGATTCCATCTTCTTGAAGCATTTGGACTCATCATGACCATCTTTCCCACAAAAGTTTCTATGTCTGTCAGTCTTATTATTTTTAAATTTTGCTCCTTTGTCACCATTAGGAGCTAAAGTTGTCTGAGTGGGTTTGAGACCCTTGTTTTGCTTGTTGTTGTGGTGAGGATATTGCTTCTTGGGATTCTTTGGTTTATCTTTCTAATGGGATACTAAGGCTTTGTTGGAGGTATCTGCGGTGTTGATCACTGCAATTTGTACAAGCTTATCTTGCTCTCTAATCAAAGCATCACAAAAGGACTCAAGAGTGGGTTTTTTATAATCTTTTCCTAGTGCCTCTCTAATGGCATAAAAGGTAGATACAAACAGAGAATATGCACTACCTAGCTTAGAAAGAATAATACAGATGCAACACTCTTCCTCGAGCTTTATGTTACACTCTTCACATAAAATTCTAAGTGTTTTAAACTTAGATAGATAGTCTTCAATGCAAGAAAAATAATTTGGACTTAAAGTCAATATCTGATTTTCTAACTGATGTGCTCAAATAATATTGTGTTTACCAAACACGGATTCAAGTTTTTCCTTAGCTTCATCGGGGTCATAAATTTCTTGAATGTGGAACCTTAAATCAAGAGAGATGGACATTTTGATCAGTCCACGTGCTTCGTCATTCCTATTAGCCCATTTGACTTTATTTTCATCATCAGTGGGTTATTTTTTGTTTCCCAAGGTAATCCAGTACATGCCTTTACTTCTTAATAAATCCTCCATATGGGATTTACATTGGAAGTAGTTGGTGTTGATAAGAAAAATATCACTGGAAGAAGCCATATTAAATATGCAGATAATATGGATTTAAAAAATGAAACTGATGATCTGGATGGAAAGATCTCGAAAAATTAGGCAGTTTTAAAAAATGACACTGAAAACAGACTTCGGATGTGAAATTTGTGCCCTCACTTTTACAAATAAGTTGTTTTATGAAGTGACCCACTTTTATAAAAGGAAGTGGGGATCACTTTTACAGTGAAGTTACTTTATAAAAGAAAGTTTCACTCAAAACAAATAACTTTAAAATAAAATATTAAAGCTACTTATAGTGATTCACTTTTATACTTGGAGTGAAATACACTTTACAATGGATGCATGAACTTTTTCAAAAAACAAAACAAAAAAGAGACTTGAACTCAAGACTCTGACTTAATAAGGAAACTTTTAACCAAGTGAGCTAGCAAAACATATTGTATTGTTTAGAAGGAGGGTTTTGGGTGTTGTTGTTGTTGTTGTGGAAGAAGGACTTGGAGAGCGTGCTAATTAAAAACTCTTTTCACACAAGAAAAAATTTTGCTTCTTGATGACGACAAGGGTTAGATCACGATTAGCTTACTCGAAAAATGCACCTTTTCCTATTTTTTTTATGATTTTTCGAGATCGCATAGGGGGCAGGGAAAAGAGAATACGTAAATATAAAAGAGTAGCAACCTAGAAACAAACAATATAAAACCATAATAATACTCTACAAAAAAATTTAAAAGGTGTATTCAGGTTTTATACCTCTGGATCTCACTGAAATAGTTGTATCATGCACTAGCATATTTGGGTCATTTTGTGACAGTTGTTTCGACGCTCTTGTGACGTTATGTCATTGACATTGCGATGAATTTGGAGTCTTTGAAACATCGTTTTATGTCACGTGGCAATTGCGACGAACTTGAACAAACGTCGCAAGAGTGACAGCATAGGCAATTACGACAAAAAAATAAATATTGTCGCCAATATGACAATATAGGAAAACTATGTGAAACCAACATTTCGTCTCAATTGCGACACCCATTGCGACAACAAATTTCATGGTTTATATAGCAAAAATGTCGCAATAATTTAATCGGTCGTCACACTGGTGATGACAAATTTTCGTTGTTTACATAGCAAAATTGTCGCATCAATTGAAGTTGTCGTCATGTGTGCGACGCCAACTTTTTGTTGTTTATATAACAAAACCGTTGCATCAATTGAAGTTGTCGTCGCACATGCGACGACAACTTTTCATTTTTATATAGAAAAATTGTCGCAACAATTGAAGTTGTCGTCGCACGTGTGACAAGAACTTTTCATTTTTATATAAAAAAATTGTCGCAACAATTGAAGTTGTCGTCGCAGTGCGACGACAGCATTTTGTTTTTATATAGCAAAATTGTCGCAACAATTGCGAAGATAGTGACCTAAAAATAATTTTTTTTCCACCTATTTACTTTAGGTCATTTTCAATGGTAAATTTTGACTAAATTATTATGGTCAACGTTCGTCGCAAGAGCGATGGACAATCTACAGGCGTCGCTCGTGAGACGAACATTGACCAAATAATTTAGTCAAACTATAGGCATCGAGATTGCGATGAATACGGGGTAGATTTAGAAAAGATTAATTTTTTCTCTTGCATGTTGCGATGAAATAGTACTTTCGTCACAAGTGGTCGTCCCAAATTTTTCAATATGTAGTAGTGACGGAAACCTTTTCGAGTGAAACAAAAAGTGTTTATGACTTAAACAAGCACTCCAAATGAAATGGAATAGTCCTCTCGACCCAGAAATGTATTGAAATGGTAGAAACCATAGATGAAGGAACTTAGATTCACGATCACAATCTACAACGAGAGCGGGTCTTCAAACATGCTCTGATACCATGTTCGAAAACATGGGTATTCCAACAGAGGATGAACACCTTCAATAACCACTCACACAACCAGATCAAATATAAACACATTGATGTTTTGTTGTGGTAAAACTCATATGGGAAAACATCCATGGCCCCATCCAATGCAGCCACTTGGAGCAGTTTATTAATGCAAAAGAAAATGATTACGAAGAGATTTTACAAGAGACTTTCTCAAAATCGATCATCGGTAAATTACCCTCCATGTTCTTTAAATAGATATCAAGGACCAATCGGGTGTTAAGCCACAAATCACTGTAATTGTTAAGACCTAGGAGAATATGATCCATCAGATCACTCTATGTCGAAAACATATCGTGACCATCATATTTCCTAACTACAAATGCATACTAAAGAAACAAACTAAGAAACACACTTTTACCTAATGAGACATTAGACCAAGTAGATATTAAATAACTCCTAAGTGTATAAATATACTAACATGTGTGAGCTTGAAAGAAAGAAAAGGAGAGAAAAGAAGAGGAAAAGTCTTGGACAGAGGAGTCCAAATTTTCACCCAGAATTTTGAATTAGGTTGTAAAATTCACCAGAAATCAAAAGAAAGGATTATGATACACTTATGGAACAGAATGTGCATAGTATTTATGGTTTTCATAAATTATTTAGTCTAAAAAATATTGTTGCATGCACATTTTGCAGATTTAGCAGCAAGTTGATCAGTACCGGATCAACACATAGATCAGAACCATGGAAGATGCACAAAGAACCTACATCCCTGGAGATGAAGTGAGAAGAATGTATGACAATTTAGGTGTTGGGGGTACAAATTCAAATGTACATGGAGAAGCCAAGGAATAAAGCATGAATTTGGTGAAGACCATAAATTTGTTTCAAAAGGACGTCCAAATTTATAAAGCTAATAATGATAGGATTATGAAATCCAAGGTGGAACAAGATGGCTCCAACATCAAGTTTCTATAGAATTTGGATAGAATTGAGAAAAAAATGGATAAGGATACTGAGTCAAACAAATCAAAGAGACATGGGTCTCATGATGAGAGAGGAAAAAAAATAAGTGTTGGCAGGCATCACCATCACTCTCCAAGACATTTAGTTAGGAGAGTGTGCAATAGTTCAATCCCATCTCCTATCAAGAAGCATAAGAGGAGGTCTGAGGTGGATGAACTAAAAGGATAAATGAATAAGATTAAGCCTCCTACTTTTGATGGTGAGCACAAGAAGGATGAGGATGTAGAGACCTGGCTGTTGGGAATGAGAAAATACTTTCAGTTACATAATTACTCTTCACAGGAAAAAGGGATAATTTCCATCTACCAGCGCAAGGGAAAAACATCAATGTGGTGGGACTAGTTTGTGCAAGTACAACACATTGATGAGAGAAAAGTTACTTGAAGGATTTATTTGAACTCAATCTTGGAAGTATGATCATAGATGAGTACGAGATGATGTTTTTAGAGATAATGAAGTATGTTGTTTTCATCAAGGATGAACAAGTTAATATTTAGAGGTACTTGAGTGGGTTTCCATCATTTATCAGTGAAAAGATACAGTATGATGGTCCCAAGACATTGGAGGAAACTATAAGGATATACAAGTGTCTTTATGATCAACATAGAGGAAGACCCACTTACCAAAAGGATTGGGAAGACAAAAAGAAAGGAAATATGGAGTAGAGGAAGAAGGGGACCAAGCCACCATTATTAATAAATAACTTTCAAGGACAACCAACTCACAAGGAGCCCAGAATGAAAAAGGTAATGGGGAAAAGACCAAGGCAACAACCAATGAAGTGTTTGGGTTGTGAGGGAGATAATTGGTACAAATATTGTCCTCATAGAGGTGAAAAAGTGAGGATTGTTCACAATGTACAACAAGATGATATAGTGGAGGACATGGGAAGAAATGTACCTAGGATCTACGCAACCCTGGATAACAAACAAGATGAGTTTCAATCACATATGATTGAAGTTGAAGGAAAGATCAACAACCAACCCATTGCTATTTTAATTGATTCATGAGTTAGTCATGGTTACCTAGATCCTAATATGGTGGAAATATTTCGATTGCCAAAAATCAAGCTTGGGAAACCTTGGTTGGTACAACTAGCTACAAGAGAAAAAAGGAAAATTAATGACATGGTTAAGGCGTGTCCAATGGACATGAATGAACTGAGCACAAAAGCATATTTAAATATTATACCTTTAGGCTCATATGATTGCCTAATTGGTATGGATTGGTTGGACATGCATCATGTTGTCCTAGACCATTACAATAAAACATTTACTTGCTTGGATGAGAAAGGAAATTTGAGGACAGTTCAGGGTATTCCAAGAGCTATAACTATTAGAGAAGTTTCATCCTTGCAACTGAAGAAAATATTCAGGAAAGGATGTCAAGTATTTGCAGCACATATGGAGGAGGCACCTAAGGATAAAGTGTCAAATATTGAATATTACGCAGTCCTAAAAGAAATTTGAACATGTTTTTAGAGAAATATTGGGGTTTCCACCCAAAAGAGATATTGATTTCTATATAAATCCAATGCCTGGAGGAGGCATAGTATCCAAGACTCCTTATAGGATGAGTACACCAGAATTGAAAGAATTAAAATTATTGAAAATACAACTTGAAGAGCTTCTGAAGAAGGGGTATATACACCCAAGTGTATCACCTTGGGGTGCCCTAGTATTATTTGTGAAGAAAAAGGATGGAACATTGAGACTTTTCATTGAATTCATGCAGTTGAATAAGGTAACAATGAAGAACAAGTATCCTTTGCCAAGGATATATGATATCTTTGACCAGCTGAAAGATGAAAAAATATTCTCTAAGATTGAACTCAGATCAAGTTATCATCAGGAAAGAATTAAAGAGGAAGACAACAGCAAGGCAACCTTCAGGAAGAGGTATGGTCATTATGAGTTTACAGAAGTGCCATTTAGTTTTTCAAATGCACTAGTTGTCTTCATGTGTTTAATGAATGGTATTTTCAGATTATACTTGGATAAGTTTGTCATTGTATTTTTTGGATGACATACTTATTTACTAAAAGTATAAAGAAAAACATGAGCAACACTTGAGGATGGTGTTTCAAGTATTGAGAGAAAAACAATTGTATGCAAAGTTGAACAAGTTCTCATTCTACCAGAGGTAGATTCATTACTTGGGCCATTTCATTTGGAAGGGATAGAAGTGGACCCGGATAAGATAAAATCCATTGAAGGATGGCCAACACCAAGGAATGTCACAGAGGTGATATCTTTCATGGGACTTGCAAGGTACTAGAGAAGGTTTATTGAAGGCTTCTCAAATATTGCACACCCAATCACATCCTTGCAAAAGAAAGGTGTAAGATTTGAGTGGACTTCTAATTATAAAAGGAGTTTCCAACACTTGAAGAGTTTGTTGACAAGTGCACCAATTTTGAGAATTGTTGATCCTAATGAAGACTTTGTTGTGTGCACTGATGCATGCAAGGAAGGGATCGGTGAACTCCTTAGATAGAATGGCCATGTGGTGTGCTATGAATCAAAGAAATTAAAAAATCATGAAAGGCATTATGCTACTCATTATTTGGAATTGGCATCCATAGTGCATGCCTTGAATACGTGGAGGCACTACCTCATGGGAAGAAAATTTGAGTTTAGGACAGACCACAGTGGTCTGAAATATTTGTTTGGACAACCAACTCTAAATTCCAGGCAAAGCAGGTGGTTATAATTCCTCACAAAGTATGACTTTGATATAAATCATATCAAGGGTAAAGAGAACAAGGTGGCTAACACACTCAACAGGAGAGTACATGAGATGAATGCTACGTCCATTAGCATGTACAAATCAGATTTGGAGGACATAATTTTAGAAGCTACAAAATCAGATCAACAATTTGTGGAAATAAAGACAAAGGTACAACAAGGTATTTTTCAGCTGACCATTGACAAGTTTAAGTTAAAAGAGGATGAAATTCTCTTGCACGGAAGAAAAAATTATGTTCCAAACTCTTAGAAATTGAAAAAATTGATATTAAATGAAATGCATAATGTTCCCTATGTTGGACACCCAGGTTATCAAAAAACCATTGATGTTCTCAAGAGTCAATATTATTGGTCAGGTATGAATAAAGAAGTGGTTGATTTTATTGCCAGGTGTTTGGATTGTCAAAAATTCAAGGCTAAGTATAGACACCTAGCTGGTTTTCTACAACCATTACCCATCCCTAAGTGGAAATGGGAAGTTTAACTATGGATTTTATCACTAATATTCCCATAACAACCAAGCAACATGATTCTATCATGGTAGTGGTGGACAAGCTTACTAAAGATTCCCACTTTATTCTAGTAAAACTTGCACACAAGGGAACTAACATTGTTGATATCTATATGAGGGAAATTGATAAATTGCATGGTGTACCTAAGACAATTGTGCCTGATTGAGATCCCAAGTTCACATCAAATTTTTGGAAGGGATTATTTAAAGGATTTGGGACAAATCTGAATTTTAGCACAGCCTATCATCCAGAGTCATATAGGAAAACATAAAGGGTAAATCAAGTGATAGAAGATATGCTAAGAATGCATGTGATGGACAAACGGATGTAGTGGAAAAAATATTTACCTTTGGTTGAGTTTGCTTATAAAAATGGGTATCAAGCATCTCTAACGATGAGCCCATTTGAGGCACTTTATGGTAGAAAGTGCAACACACCAGTGAGTTGGACAACTTAGCAGACCACGCAGTGGTTGGGCCATATTTGCTAAGGGAAAAGGAAGATAAAATGGTAAAAATAAAACAGAACTTAAAGGTTGCCCGAGAAAGGAAGAAAATTTATGCAGATAAGGGTAGAACTCACAGATAATTTAAAGTGGGTTACCACGTGTTTTTAAAAGTGAAAGCTAGGAAGAGTTCCCTTAAGTTGGGAAATTGTTCAAAGTTAGCAACACGTTATTGTGGGACATTTGAAATCTTGGAGAGGATTGGTCATGTCACATACATGCTTGCATTTCTTGCATCCATATGCCCTCATAATGTGTTTCATGTATCTTTACTTAAAAATTATGTGTCTGATGCTAATCATGTAATTGATTGTAATGTGATTGAGGTGGAGCAAGAAGGCGACTTCTGAGTTCAGTTGGTGTACATATTGGACCGGAAATTCAAGCTGCTCCAAAATCAAGAAATGGGATTGGTAAAGGTACAATGGACCCACTACAGTCCTGAGGATGCAACTTGGGAACATGAGGATGCTATGCACGTAGAGTACCCATACATTTTTGAAGACTATTGAAATTTTGAGTGTACATCATACACTGAGGACAGTGCATAAATAAGGGGGAGGGAAATGTAATACCCCTAGGTTGAACCAAAATTGTATTGTAAATGTAATTATATATATAGGTTGGTGAGTCATGGGAGCACAAGTTTTGGGTCCATTTTAGCGCACACAAACCAAGGGAAGAGTGTGTGCCAGTTTCATAACTTTGCACGCACCTGAGTAAGTGTGCAAGGATTATTGTGGGCGTGAACCAAGGGAAGAGTGTGAGTATGTTTCATAGATTTTCACACACTTGAATAAGTTCACAGGAACACTTCAAAGTGTGCACCAGACCGTGTATATATCCAAGATATTTTGAGGCCAGAGAACCTTTGTATATATGTATATTGAGGCCAGAGTGCATACATGGTTATTAGACCGGAGAGCATGGATTGTGGAAAAGGTTAGTGCACCTATTTTTGTAAAATGTAATTGCACTAGGATATTAATAAAGACATATCATTTCACACAAACCAATCAGAAGAAAAGATACGTGGGGATAAACTCCACTAGAATGGGAAAGGGGTGTGAAGCTTAAAGGGAATATTTTAATAATATTTTCAAAAGTATATTTGTGGGATATGTATTTATCCTAAGTTCATAAGGAATGGGAATGAGTCACCAAGTGGAGATAAGTTATCTCTTAAGGTGACAAGTGTTCCGTTATAATCATGAAAATATATTGTTGGGCCTTAGTGTATTTCGTTGGGGGACTCATTCCTTCAGGGGGGATTTTACTCATTCTTGGATCAGGCAGACCAACTTTCCTCTGTGAGGCATTTGTATCTTGAGGTAACTTGTTGCCATCACATAACCATGTGCTTGGGAAGGCTTGTTCTATATTAAAGAGGTAGGTTGTTAGGAATGTGTTCTATCGAAGAAGTGGGTTTTTAGGCCCACGTTTGTCGAAGAAGCGGATTGTCAGTCATGTGAGCATTCTCTTCAATTGAGAGAATTGTTGGGAATTATTTTCCCAAGGTGCCCAGTAGCAGTTATAGGGCTTTGATAATTCATGTTCAGCATGTTGTTGAAGCCTTGGAAGGGAAGTGGGGAAGCCAAAGGATTGTTCAGCAGAGAAGGGGCACACTTCCTGGGGTGGGACATGCATGTGGGGAATGAGGGATTGTAGTCTGTTTTCTAGTATTGGCACCTTGTCTGAGTGTTTTGAAGTCTTTTGATAGACCTTATATTGGCTTAGGTTTCCTTTTCCCATGTGGAGTTTTAGCCCCAACTCGGGCGTGACCTTTTGCTAAGTTTATAAGCAGCAGAGTCTATGGTTGGGAGGAGCATATGAGGACTGCGCAAGTGTATTATTCTCTGATTAATGTGCATATACATGTTAAATAAATGTGTGTGTGTGTGTGTGTGTGTGTGAATGGATTATATATGTTGTAAAAATGCATGTTTGTTTCATAGGTAGGGCATGGGCCATGACATTGTATGTGTGTTTATATATTGTTTAACATGTGAATGCTTATGTTATTTTCTGCTTATGGACTTGGTACATAATTATGCTGAGATGGACATGTATTGTTAGTTTTGCATAACAGTTGTAGATGTAGAGCATGGTAGTTACTAAGTGTTCATGTTAGACAGTTATTCGGTTATGGTCATGTGATTCTGAGGCAAGGCCTAAATCATCGTGTGCACAGGAAAATCAGTTTGCGCTTGCAAAGGGAGACAGATCCCACATGCAGCATAGAATGATTATGTGTGTGGTTGTTTTATGATTTCTTCCATTGTTATAGTCGTTATCTGTTAAGTGACTTCAACAGTAATCATATGGGTTATAGAGCAAAGACAAAAATTCCATGTGTGCTAAGAGTCAGTTGAGGCGGCTGACACAATGACGGTTGAGCTAGTAGAATTTCTAAGACATAGTTGGTGCATGTGGTATGAGACCGATTTGTGCACACTAAGAAAACATAGTTGCGCATAACACAATGCCATTTGTGTTTGTTTTTGGTTTCAATGAGTTTCTTCTGCAGAAGAAAGAATCAATATCAAAGCTTTACTTAGTGAGTCGCAGTTGTTGGTGCAAATTTGGTCAGACCAGGGTTATTCTCAAGTTACCAACAAAAGGCATTGTGTAGTCTATTGCGTTGGCATTTTCATCCCCTCCAAAGAGAAGAAGTCTCACCCGAAGCGCTACTGATACAGATAGATAGGGAAGGGTAGGGAGAAGACTAAGGAATATCCATAGAGCGTTCAGAACTCACTCATGTTCTTGTGCAATCAACATTATCATATCAGAAACATCTAAATGCAAGAACCAAACCTACTTATGTTATGAACAATGATTAACCATAGAACCATTAGAAAAAACTCATAAACCATAAAGGAACAATATAATGCAAAAGTAACATACAAAGACACATCATATTTTGAGAATTTGGTTAGCTTTCAGATCTTTCCTTTATCACAGACTCAGACCTACATAGAGATGTTCAGTATAGACTCTAGGTTGTCTCTTACAACGAGTTTCACTAGCTAATCCAAAAACCTTGGATGACTCTGATAAAAATGATAGCAGCCCAATACACCAACTCGACTCCAACCAACCGACGGATTGGTTGAACAATAACAACAACCTGATATATCAAATTGACTCCAACCAACCAACGGATTGGTTGAACAATAACAATAGCCTCATTTATCAACTTGACTCCAACCCTCTTACAATTATCTTCAGCCCTATGTATAGTTGGGTTATGTCTTTCTGTTCAGCTTGCTCGCTTTCTTGTTCTGTTGCAACTATTTGTTGCTTAGCTGGTGTTGTGCTGGCTCCCACAACTGCTTTTTGTTATTCTTTTCTTTCAGAATCTGATGAATTTTGCGCAACTCATGCTTAATCAAAACTTGCGCAATTCTTTCCCAAAAACGAAGGGCCCAACAAGCTCCGACCACAATCCTCGACTCGTCCTCGAGTCAAGCACTTGGTTCTTTCACATTCTCTAGGAGAAACTATTGTTTTCCCTTGTCTGAATTTTCTTCTTCTTTGAGCTCTTTTGTTTGTGCCTTTTCTTCCTTCACCTGTTCAAATGAAGGGCCCAATTCTAGAACCAGCTCTAATGCTTTGTGCTTTACTCCGTGAAAGATTTCAACTTTGTCCTGCCATTTCTGGGTGAGGAGTGATGCTTCTGCCAGGAACTATTGGGTCATCTCTTTGCTGTAATCCTTTGGATTGGCTGCAACCAACTAGTTCCATTCAGAGTCAGTTGTTGTGTCGACTTGGTGCATTTTCATATAGGCGGTTTGAATTACCGGTCGAAAATCGCGCAACTCTTTCTTGGCTATGGACTATACTTCGTAGAGTCAATTGAGTTCATTGTCGGCCTACTGGATCTGATCTAACGTTTTCTACTGCTCTATGGGGTCCATTGTGACCGCAACTTGCTCGTTGAGCACCTGAATCCCAGTGCGCACTTCCTCCAGGACTTGATTCCCTCAAGCGATGATGCCCATCCAATCGATGAATTCCTTGAAGATTCTAGTGCAGTCTATTGTATGCTTATGTAGTGTCGCTCGAGCATTGTTTCCTTGCAGTATGATCTTCTACATTTGTTCCTGCAGCTGCCGAGGTTGTTGTTCTGCTTCTTGCTGGACTTGTTGTAACTTTTCTTGTATCTGCTCCGTGCGTGTCACGAGTTGTGTCTATGCCGCTTGTAACAGCTCGATTTGTTGCTCTAGTTCTCTTATCTCGTTGGCTTTGGGTAGGTCGGGTGCAACTCTCTGAATCTCTGGCCAGGCTTCTACAAGTTTTTCCTGCACTTTTTGCAGTTTTCATTGGGCTAGGAGTCGATCGTGTTTTTCCTTCGTTCTACATGTTTGTGCGTATAACTATTCTTTATGGGGAGCTCGACTGAGCTCTCAGCGTCCTCGAGCCTTTGCTCTAGTTGGTCTGTGGAGGCTCTGAATAGTCCGAACAACTGTGATGTTGGCCACTGTACCAGGTTGGTGGCTGACGGAGTTGCATCAGTGGGTGCTCTTGTCTGTAAAGGGAGTCTGTTGGCCATTGAGTGGTTCGAACAAGTTTCTACTTCCTCTTTCGTTGGTGGTGTTGGTGCAATCCTCAATCTTAGATCTTCGAGAAGAAGTATCAGAACCTTTGTTATGGTTATGCAGAGTCGCATCAAGTATGCACATTATTGGGGGTTCTGGAGGACTTGCTCCATTTGCGCTCGCCTAGTTATTGTATCCTGGTCCATTGTTGAGTCTGGCTCATTGGGTGCATCTGGTATCTCTGTGTCCTTCGATACTTCTACATCCTGCATCATGATTTCTTGGGCATCCTCACCTTTGGGTGGTGAGGTGATTTGCTGGTTACGGTCGGCTTCCGGCTCTTCTCTGCTTCTGGCAGCTTCTTCCTGTGTGGAAGACTCAGGTTGTTGTTCCTGCGTGCTCAGATTCAGAACATCTAGCATCGTACTTTGCTGCGAGACTTTCGGGTCGAGGTTGGGGATTTCTGAGCTGGGCTTGGGGGATTCTCTGGTTGTCTGGTCGGGTTGCATATGCTCTAAGGTTGTGGTCTAATGTGGAGCGGTGGTGAGGAGATTTGGTAGATGGGGTGGTGGTGGAGGCTGCTACATGACGATTGTTGACGGGATTGTTTCAGGGTATGGGTCATCTTGGATGTCAACGATGGTGGTGGTTTTGGTCATGGCATGGATCTGGGGAGCGACATATGTGAGGGGTTGTGGGTTCATGGGTTTGTTCGGCGAGACCCTTTTTCTGGTCCTTTTCCCCGTTGGTTCAGTGGTATGTATAGCGCCCAACATCTGGTTGACCTTTGCACCTGATAGCATGGCATTGGCTGGCAAATCTGGGGGGGGAGGTATTTTCCTTTGCTCCAGCTGCAATGTTTCTTCTTCCTCCTCGGAGTCGGTCTGTGCCAGAGCGTCTAGATTTTTCTGCTCAGGGCCTGAGCTCGGTCCCTCTCATGCTTCCTTGTATTTTTTCTTACTTAGCTTGGCCGAAAAAATGTAATGCATTCTTGATTTGCATGGGCCGCGTTTAACTCTTGTACATGACATGACCTCCTTTTCGAATGCTTCTTCATCCAGATAGAATGGTAGCAGTCCTGTATGGAAATGTTCCCGGCTGGCATGTCTCATCCATACGCATGTGTTGTGTCAGTTCATGCTAAAGGCGATATTCCTCGTGTTGTTATGGAGGATCTCCTGTGGGATACGCTGTCGATGTGTTGCATCTATCATAGTATTATACCATTTGGAGAATGTTGCATTGTTGAGTGTTGTGTTCTCTGAGTCTGGTCTAGACTGCCATGGCTTGAACATCTTCACCAGGTGCCCTTTATCCAGTATTGTCAGTTTTCTTCCCACCGGTGACTTCCATTTGAGCATTGTGAATGCCACAAGTAGGTATCTGTAGGTAAAGGTGCCTCCTTTCTCCTATGCCTCTTTGCAAGTGATTAGTAGTTCCTCCATCAGGAAACTACACCAGTTGAACACTTCTCCCTAATTGCAGAAGTCGGCAACTAATAGCGCATATAAAGTGCATTCTCCCTTATAATAGTACCTCATAACCTTGTTGGCTATGACGTAGCAGCCAATCCAGACTGTTTCAGGTAGTATTGGCTCGATGACTGATGTGTGTCCTCCTCACTTGGTGTTAAACTTCTCGTACAGGCTAAGCTCACCTTTCTTCTTCCCATGCTTGCCGGGGCCATGAAATCTCTTCAACACATCCTCTCCTTCAGAGGATAGTCCAGTAAGTTGTTGGATATCTTGTGCATCAATTGGATATTTCTTATCCAACCATAGGCTTCTGTCATGCACTCTACTTATCAGGAACTTCGTGCAGTGCACAATTTCACCTATGGTGCCAAAGACTGGTAAGTCTCTGAGGTTCATGATGGTGGAGTTAAACAGATTGATGAACTCCTTTTTTGGTATAAAGTTCATATCTCTGGTTCCATCCGGGGCTAACTCCCAAAATACATCTTGATGAATCTGTGGGAACAACGTTGAGTCTGTGAGGTCAAGTTTGAGCAGCTTAACGTGCTCTACCTTTCCTTTGAGGTCACCTATGATCTCGACCAGGGGGTCACATAGCTCGCCTGGTACTACTTCTTTTGTCATGGCGCTTCGTCTTGTTGTGGCTCTCGGCATTCGCACTTATGTGGCAAATAAGAGCTAGGCTATGTCTTTGGCTTTTGTAATGGTCCCAACTGGTTCACACTGCTGAGTGTGGAGATGACTATGCTTGTTTTTAGAAACAATACATTCTCGGTTGAGTTATGAGAGATTTATGTCGGGCTTAATGGGTAAATTTTAGCAATAACTGCTCATTAACATGACCGTATAGACGCAACAGGGTGTGAGTTGTCCGATGGGACGGTTTGATCAAGGGAAATATGATTGGGCGATCTTGGTATTTACTTGTCTGAGTGGAATAGGGACATGGCCAAATTGAGACCTTTTTGTTTGATGGGTGCGTGTCCCGGTGCGAAGTTCGATGGCATCTTGGCATAATGCATCTTTATGGCATAACGGGCATCTATTGGAGTACCAAAATATCAGTAAAGAATGTGACTATACAAGGTTTGCGTGGCCTTTAATTCATATTGGATTTGGGTGTGTGGCCCCTCCAATCTCAAAGGTTGTCCCCGTCATTTTTTATGACTGTCATTAGTGGACTTTTCATACTTCAGGTTTTATATTGTTGTGTCGTCAGCTCTATATCAGCCAACATTTAAACAACAAAATTGAACTATGTGTTATGGCACAACACTGCGCACATGGACATTATTAATAGAATTTACAAAAATTTTAGAAAGAAAAACGAAACTCAAATATAACTATTGTACAAGCTCCGTCAGATTGGAGCGACTGCCCTTCTTCTCAGTTTCGAGAGAGGTAGGGCTTCAGGTGAGTGCCATTCACCCATCCCGGTCGTAGCACACTATCTAGTTGTACGAGTCGGACTACTCCTGATGGTCGGATATCCGCAGCGATGAAGGGTCCCAACCAGTGCATACGTAGCTTGCCAAGGTGCATCTGGTATCGGATGTTGTAGAGTAACACCTTGTACCCTTATGTAAATACCTTGGTTTTAATGTGTCGGTCATGCCAAGCTTTCTGTCTTTCCTTTTCAACCAACTGATGGAAGTCTGCCAGAAATCTGGTTTCTTCGTTTGTCATACATGTGGCTTGTGCAATATATAGGCTTGGGGTGATGAACTATGCAAGCACCACTGCCTATTTTACGTAAACCAACTAGAATGGTGTGTATCTGTGGAGTTTCTTTGTGGTTTTCCTGTAGGCCCATAGTACCGCTAGAACTCTATCATCCCAGTCCTCTTGGTTTGTGCAACAAACTTTTGTTAATCCCTTTTCCATGATTTTGTTGAAGGCTTTGACTGTTTTGTTGGCCTGTGGGTGGTATGGACTGCTCTTGTGATGTTGAATCAAAAATTATGCGGTAAGTGTTGCTATAGTGTTGCTAATGAAGTGAGCTCCCTGATCACTGGTTAGGTTCATGGGACATCCAAAGCGAGTAATGATGTTCTCGAAAATGAACCTGGTGGTCATATCCGTCGAACAATCCTATATCATTGTTGCTTTGGCCCAGCGAGTAAGGTAGTCGGTTGCAGTAATGATGTATCTTTCCTTCAAATTTTTCGTTGGGGGGTTGATTGGCCCAATGAAGTCAACTGCCCATTTCTCAAATGCCTGTAGAGATATAACTATTTGTAATGTTAATTCATCTCGGTGTGACGGCTTTCCCACCCGTTGAAAAACATCACACGATCTAGCATATTCTTTTGCATCCTTGAAAAGTGTTTCCCACCAAATTCCTGCCTATAGAAATTTTTGTGTCTTTCCCTTTCCTCCTATGTGTCCTCCTACAATTCCGCTATGGCATTCCCAGAGTATATCTTGCCTTTCGTGATCTAGGACACATCGTCTGAGGATGTTTTCTAGCCCTTGTTTATACAATTGCCCGGCAATCAGCTGATAATCTACTACTCTGACGACCATATGGCATTTTTGGGTTGCGGAATATGTGTCAGGAACGGCTCCTATACTGAGAAATATTTCTATATCCTCTAGATATTCTAGTATGGCCTCAATCCTGAACAAGTCTGCATTTGGGATATGGTCATCCAATACTTCGCCACTTTCTCCTGACTCTAGTCTGGATAGATGGTTGGGTCCGACGTTGCATCGTCCTGGCTTGATGATGAATTCAAAGGAAAATTCATGAAATAACAGCAGCCATCTGCAAATTCTTCCTTCTTCCTTCCAATATAGGTTTGTTAACTAGGTATTTTAATGTTGAATGATCAGTAAAGAATTTGAAAGGAGATCCCAACAGATAATGTCTAAATTTATGTAAAGCGTAGATCATTGCTAATCCTTCTCGCTCTGTCATTGTGTAATTGTGCTCTACTTGCGATAGATTTCGACTCGCAAAGTAGATAGGGTGATCCATAATGCCATCTCTAGGATGTGCTAAGATAGCTCCTAAGACGATTCATGAAGCATCCACATGGACGTAAAATTCCTTCTCCCAATTTGGGAATATCAGAATCAGTGTTGTGATGAATTTCTCCTTAAGTGTTTCGAATGCTTTGTCTCACTCGAGAGTCCATCGGAAGGTTTCAGCCTTTTTCAGGAGGTTTTCTAGAGGTGCAGTAATGTTGGCATATCTTCGGATGAACCTACGATAGTAACCTGTGTGTCCGAGTGTGGAGCGCAGTTGTTTAGCACTCGTAGGTGGCGGCATATTCATAATGACCGCAACTTCGGTTGGGTCCACCAATACTCCTTCTCGGTAGACTATGTGGCCCAATAGATTTCTGTGTGGCACATAGAAGATACACTTCCTGAGATTTAATGAGATTTTCATCTCTCTGCATCTGTCAAACATTAGCCTTAGTAGTGCTACATGTTCCTTCAACATGCTATATATTTTCCAATCATCCATATAGACTTCTATGAACTTGTGAATGAACTCTCTAAAGGCTACTATCACAATCCTAGAGAAAACTGCAGGGGTGTTCTTTAAACCAAATGGCATCACATTGTATGTGAAAGATCCCCATTTGGTAATGAAGGTGGTTTTCCTCTTGTCCTCTTTAGCAATCCTAACTTGATGGTATCCTGAAAATCCGTCTATAAATGAGTATGTTTCCTTCCTCGCAACCTATTCTAGGACCTCATCGGTGAAGGGTGTTGGGAAAGGGTCATGCACACAGTCCGAGTTGAGGCTTTTGTAGTCCACACTGACTCTAATATCCTCAGTGTCTTTTTTTCTTTGAATGACTATCGGGCTGACCCAGTATGCTTCTTCTATTGGAAAAATGAGACCGGATTCTAGCATTTTATCAATCTCCTTCTTAACTTTCTCTTTTACTCTCGGGTTAAGATGGTATGTCCTATGTATGACAACCTTGGATCCTGGTTTTAACTCTATCTTCATTTCTTCCATAACTCCTTTGATCCCCTTCAATTCTAAAAAAGTCTTTGGGAACAAATATTTGTATTCCCACAGTAAACTCTATATTTCCTGACTGGTTTGCTCATCCTAGTAATCAGCCACCAAAGCTATTTTGGGTTGCTCTTCGATCCCTAGGTTGAGTCTCTGTAGTTTTAATGGGTGATTGTAGGAACTATCGGTCTGTCTAGGTATGGTGTTTTGGATTTCTTTGATCCCCTCGGTCTCTTTGATGGCTAGGTTTCTTAGTTCTTCTAATTCGTGTCGGCTTTTTGAAGCTTTGCTAATCTGATAGCATTCTATGGGATTTTCGATCAAGGGTAAGTGGAGTTTAGTCTGAAGTTCTTGGGTATGCTTTGGACACACTCCAAATTCTGATATCTTATCATGATTGGCTGTAAAAATAAGTTCTCTAATCTTTTGTAGGACTAGTTCAAGCTCAGGGTACTTACTTGTAAAGGATAAGTCTTTGCAAAATTGAGCTTCTAGTGTTTTCCAATTGTTGGTATGTCTTCTAGTTTCCTCATGTATGAACCAAGCTTCTGGGATTGGGCCTATAGACTGGGGAAACACCTGAATCCAGAGGTGAGAGGGCATCTCCGCAGCCTGCCACTGTGTCACGCACTGTTGAATGTGTATTCTAGGGTCCGATTCTCCATTGAACGGTTGCACAACTTGGAGATCCATCTATGTTTCTGATTCCATCTGCTCTTTGTGCCCGAACCTGTATTGGATAGCTTGCTTCACCTCGTCCCAAGCTCTGAGTGCAGCTTTATAAGTGGCCCACCATTTGGCAGGGGTGTTCTGAAAAGCCATATCTAGTACCGAGATTCTTTGATCTTCTCCCAAAGTTTCTTCCATATAGTGAAAAAAGTTGTCTAGATCTGAGGTGACATCATATACTGGGTGTTTCTTAACCTCGGTCCTAATCCATCTAGTCATTCTGAGAGTTGCGCATATTCTTGAGAATTTTTTCATACGAACCTTGTTGCCAACTATCAAAAGCCAGTTCTGAATCTTCGTCTATTGACTGTATACTTCGCCATCTTACTGATCCATTCACAGTTGGGTTTATATAATCATTTCTTGTCCCAGCTGTTATGGTGTACAACTGGTTTAGGTCTTCTCCTTCCATGTTATTGTTTGTTGGTTTTGTGTACCTGGTTCCTACATATGGGTCCAAAGGTTGAACTACCTTGATTCCCTCAGCTTCAAAAGTCATGGTGTCTTTCTTTAATTCAATTACTGCATAGTTGTTGTAGGCCCAATTGATGCCAATTAGTGCAGGGTAGGGGTCCTTGTCTCCCATGATCTCAATGACTTCAAATTCAGCCACTATTTTTACTCCTGCTACATCTATTTCCATGTTCTCCAATCTTCCTATGGGAAAGATACAGTATTGGTTTTCCATTCTTAACTGAATTGGGGAATATGTCAGTCCTGGTTTTCCCAAGGCTTCCCAGGTCTTCTTGGGTAGAATGTTCACATCTGACCCTAGGTCCAACATGACGTCCTTAATTTCAAAGTCATCTAACTGGGCTATCAGTCGGAATTTGTTTCCCGATCTTACTTTTCTTCATTGCACTCTTTGAGTACTCTTCTCAGGAAGGTTAGCTCGAATCCTTGCTTCTGAAGTTTCTTCATTCCCTAAGACTAGATACAGTGCGTTGTGCAATTTCTCTGTCAGTTGATCATTCCCCAGAATGCCAGAGAACAATTGAAACCAGAGATCAACTTCATTTTGAGGCTACTCAGGTTGTCTTGGTATGCCTACAGGGTTTCTAGGTACAGGGGGTGAAGCAGGTACTTGTGATACTTTAAGATATAAAATCGACTGAGGGGGGTCCTCTTCCATTTCACAACTAGGAATGTTCTGGATGACTTCTATGGAATCTTTAAAGAATAGTTTTTTCTTTAGGGGGTCATACCTATCTCCCTTAGGTGCTTCTTTCTAAATCTGAGGTAGAGTATCAGCATCAGCTCCTATCTTCGCTCCTCCTCGACTAACGATATTGAGGTTGGGTCATTGCCCCTTGGAGATCATCTTGATCTTTGAACCGATGAGGTTAGTTCCCCTTTTCCACACCCTGTCTTCCCATTTTGTAATTAGCTCTGGGAAGTCTTTGGTTGTGTGTTCGTTGGTTCTGAAGTGAGAGCACTATGGTCACCTTGGATGAGGACAATCTCTAGCCAAGTGACCCTGTTCGTCACAGTTGTAACATCTGCTCGATCCTCTTCCTCCAGTTCTTCCTCCTCTGAAGTCTCCTCCAGCTCCACCTCCTTGAACTTGTCCTGGTCCCTGAGGGTTCTCATTTACCTTGAATGTTGTTCCGTCTAGCTCGTCTGCAAGTGCATCCAACACCCTACACTGATTGGTAGTATGCATGGTAGATGCGCAGAACTCACAGTGGACTGTGTTTGGTACCGTTGAATATTTCTGCATGATGGGGCACTGTCTTGGTACATGGTCGTGGGTTCGGAAAATCTAACAATATTGCGTTGTTGGTGTTGCTTGTCCTCCTGGGAAAGCATGATATGGGGTGGGGTGATGGAATGGTGGGTTCGTCGATACTTGTGCAACTCCTCCTATAGGTCCTGGTGGGGTCATCATCAGGTTCTGAGGACGTCCCATTCCTCTCATTAGTGGGCATTCAGTCACCAAATGAATTTTCGTATAGCATCTAGTGCACCAAACCTGTGGTCGTCCTGGTTTAGGTATCGTCAACTCCTGAATTTTTTCTGTAAGTGTTGATATCTGCCCTTATAGTTGCGCTAAATTTGCATCTATTGGGCGTCGGGTTACTCTCAAGCTCCCAGAGTATCCTGCCATGGCTTCAATCTTCATTGATTGTTCCAAGGCATCTATTAACATGGCTATTCGTTGTTGTGTTAGCGGAATCCGAGTCAAGGGTAGCAGTCCCTGAATGTACCACTCTCTTTGATGTTCTTCATGGATTGGGTGTGCCAACCTCCCTATGGAATATTTGAACTTTTGGTTGTACTCCCAAGCTGATTTGCCTTCCCTCTGCTGGATCTTGCGCAACTCAGATAGAGCTTGTTGTTCTGACTGATGTAGTTTTAACTCTGCTATGAACCTCATCTGTGCCTGGTCAAGTGTGAATGCTTGACCTTGTGTCCCTGGCACTCCTGGTTCAATGATATTCATGTACCATTTGAGAGCACGACCTCTCAAGTTAGTCTGGAATTTGACCAACTTGTTCGCATCTAGTGTCCCTCTGGATCTCTAGATGGCTTCACACAAGAACCAGTTTTGTTCAACGTCTTCATCTCCCTTACCCCAAAATTCTGGGTATCGGGAAATCAACCCTCCCGCATGGTTGGCCATTGTTTATCATGCTGTTTGTATCAGTATGAACCCTAACGGTTCTGCTTGCGATCTACCAAGGGATCCCAATATCCTCTCAATACTCGCACTTCCAGGTTGTGGTTGGTTGGCTAATTGTACTGGAACAGAGTTTGCATGAGAAGGTAGTGTCGAACTTACTTCTTGTATAGAAGGAACTTGGGGTATGGGTGATTTGGGGCTGGCTTCACTGGCTTCGGGGCGGATTTCTTTGATCTGGGGGGTATCGTTAGCTTCCACTAGGACGATCTCTTCGGTTATATTCCTGATCTCTCCTGTTATCGAGGCTGAATCTTCTTTTTCTCATCCAAGATTCATGCCGACTTCCTCCTCTCTTACATCCACGCTTTCTCCTTCTCATCCCACCTCCTAGGGACTTCTTTTTCTCCTTGTTTCTCTCTCGTTTAATCTTTGACTGGCCATTCGTTCATGTCTTCTCATCCTCTGCAGTTCTTCCATCTGCCTTTCCTCTATTTCTCCTGATCCTCCTTCTCTCCTCAACTTTTCAGACTATCTTGCAGCTTTCTTGATCTTGTCGTGCCACCACTTCTCAACTATGGCATCTCTCTTCAAGGTTTGCTCGTCTCTTGAATCCATTTCTTGTTGTTTCCCCCCCATTTGTCAAAGAAACCTTCCCCTCTCTCATGCCATGACTCTCACCCCGTCTCTCCCTACCCCAAGCGAGGGTGTTTAAGTTTCCATCTCGGTCAAGGACATAATCAACATCCATTCCTCCACCAAGAAGGCTTTAATCCACAGGGGGATCTCTCTTAAAAGTCTTCCCCTTGAGCCTTTCTTGAAAATTTATTCTGCCTGCGATAAAGACTAGTGGTTCTCAGCTGCAAATTCAATTATGTATCCTTCTATCGTGGTAGTAACCCAAAAATCTACGGCCCGCGTGGCTGGGAACACCAACCTCTAGGTTCTACTAACTTGTCAGTATCCCATGTGCAGATATTCTTGACCCATCCCTGGAACTCTGGAGCTTCTTGGAGCCTCTTGATCCAGTGAAAAAAATCTTCCGGGAATTTAACCCAGAAAATCTCGTACTGGTCGCTTGATCTTTCTGAGTAAAAGATTGCTTCCCGAGTAGTTCCCATGATTTTCTTCTGAGTTCCACTTCTTTCCACATGAAGGCATTACAGTTTCTTTCCCACCATTGCTTAATGCCAGATCTATGGATTGGCGGTAGCATTCTTCCTATAGGTTCCCTTTTAATACGGGTCTCGGCAACAGAACCATTTTGTTGGCGCGAATTTGGTCAGACCAGGGTTCTTCTCAGGTTACCAACAAAAGGCACTGTGTACTCTAGAGAACTGGCATTTTCATCCCCTTCGAAGAGAAGAAGTCTCACCTGAAGCGCTGCTGAGACATATAGATAGGGAAGGGTAGGGAGAAGACTAAGGAAGATCCATAGAGAATTCGGAAATCACTCTTGTTCTTGCACTGATCTAGGTGGATATCGGTGGCCACCCACCTTTTCCAACTAGCTCAAAATAGTTTTCTGGCAATTTTGGCAATTTACTATTTTTAGCAGGTTTTAACTTTCGGGACCATTTTGAGGGCTCAAATGAAGGTTTTTCTAGATTGAGGTTCTCAATGATAGCTGAAGACATGATTGAGCCCCCAAAATGAATCTCCTCGATGATACCTTTCCAACGAGATATCACACGCCTAAAACGGGGAACGTATGCAAAAGTTACGACCCCGGGAAGTTGATGTACTCACTTACCCAAACGGGGCCCACATGACTTTTGGCGCTTCATCTCCTAGGGTTAGGTTTTTGGATGTCTAGGGTTTTTGGCATTCCTTCTTATTGTAAAAATGTCTTCAGAGCCTCATTGTAGTCATCTTCTTGTGAATGTGAGTAGCCGTAACATCTCTTCTCAGAGATAAGTTGACACCATTCTAGCGAGTCTTTCACTTTGTATTTTTACAGTCTCTGTACATTTATTTCATTAATAGAAATCGTGTGTTATTGCATATTTGTGTTTATGGTTGCATCTCTGATACATTTCTGTTATATTATTGAATATCTGCGATATCTCTGTGCATTTCTGTGTTATATCTCTACTCTCATTTCGTGCCGAAAATATTCTGGATCATGCGGAATCAAAATTATCAGATCGAAAACATCTAAATGCAAGAACCAAACCTACTTACATTATGAACAGCGATTAACCATAGAACCATTAGACAGAACTCATAAACCATAAAGGAACAATGTAATTCATAAGTAACATACAAAGACAAATCATATTTTGAGAATTTGGTTCTTCATATTAGCTTTCGGATCTTTCCTTTATTACAGACTCAAAACTACATAGAGATGTTCAGTACATACCCTGGGTTGTCTCTTACATCGAGTTTCACTAGCTAATCCCAAAACCTTGGATGACTTTGATAAACATGATAGCAACCCAATACACCAACTCGAATCCAACCAACCGACGGATTGGTTGAACAATAACAAAATCTTGATATATCAACTCGACTCCAACCAACTAACAGATTGGTTGAACAATAGAAACAACCTGATATATCAACTCGACTCCAACCCTCTTACAATTATCTTCAGCCCTGTGTATAGCTGGGTTATGTCTTTCTATTCAGCTTGCTCGCTTTCTTTTTCTGTTACAACTATTTTTTGCTTGGTTGGTGTTGTACTGGATCCCGCAACTTCTTTCTGTTATTCTTTTCTTTCAGCCTCTGATGAAGTTTGCGCAACTCATGCTTAATCAAAACTTGTGCAATTCTTTCCCAAAAACAAAGGGCCCAACAGCAGTAGTGGAGACTTTACAATGTGATAACAGGACTCAACTAGGAGGCTGAATACATTACAAAGGGGTATCGAAGTTTCAATATTTTGATGTGACGTACCCCGGAGCAGAGTTGGGGACATTATAAGTGACCCCAAACTTTTAAACCATGTGAAATCCATCCTAAAGAAGAAATTGTAATGAAAAACTCTAATTTGTTCTTGAAGTCTCTATTCATGTCAAAACTCTTTTGTATATTCCATAAAATTAGATTTATGTTTCTTCAATGTGGGATAAAGGCATCCAATGGAAAGGCCCTAGTCTAGGAATTTGAATGTAGTTTCCTAGATTTAGTCTACATTCTTCTTTCCTTTTAATCTATTTACCAAGCACTAAAATATAAGATTTTAAGTATAAAAGACAACACTAATGTTGAAGTGATAGTGGGAAACAATATCTCAATAAACTTGAGGGTTTACCCCTCTAGTATAAGAGCCATCTTGTGACTTAATGAGGACTTATATGCCTTGGCAAGGTTCTCCTACTTAGGGAAACTTCTAGGGAAACAACACACTAAAACTCCATAACACTCAACATTGACAGAAAGAATCTAATAATGGAACACTATTGGGTAGTATTATGAGGGGAAAGTTCAACTCTAAGGCCATCCCATATTGTTGGGATGTATGTTGGCCCAGTGGGATCATTAAGAATCAAATTTTTTGGTTGCAGACCTAGAGTATATGAGGGGTCTCACCGATCTAGAAGTTAATGCCACATGGGATTGTGCACATCACTTGCAGTTCTCAACCATCAACTTAGGGGAGAATAAATAAGTGATCAATATAAAAAGGATTTCCCTCGGTGGACCCCATACAATGTTCCTCCTAATATATAGCACCTCTCTCACAAATGAAGTTAGACACCTATGATCCAGGTACCTAAAGAAAGTAGTAAGGGATCTCCCTAACTCTCTATAGAGACAATGGAACCTCCCCCTAATCTCATAGCATACCAAGAAATGGAAGATAAGGTGGTCCTTTGACACAATTCACTTCGGTGAAAAACCTAACATCTCTCATATGTCAAAATGTGGTGGTGTATCTCAACCCAAAGTAGATGTGAAGAAACTCTAATCTAGTCTAAGGGAATCTTGAGGTTGTGGATCCAATTTTTCCAAGTATACTCAAGTTTGAAAATAAGTTTGTCCCTCCACTACATAAAATTATCAAAATAAAAAGGCATCTTAGGGTCAAGGTCCTTTGGAGGGGCAATCCAGGTGACCTATATGCATTGTGTATAAATGTCCTCTCTTATCACCTTATTCAACTCTTGTTTGGAAGGAGGTGACTAGGAGTGTCATGAGAATACCTCAAAGGAGGGAGGCACTCAATGAAATTGTGATAAAGTAGAAATAATCTCCTTTCATAGAGCACCTCGCTTCTCTCAACCCAACTAACACAATATTGTGTAAGAAAAAACGCATTTAATGAACTTCACATGTTTTTTTTTTTCTCATTAGTTAATATGCAAGTACACCACAATGAGTAGTTTCAACCTATAAATAGATAATTTCTTCAAAGAAACAAAAGATACATCAATGGAGATCATTTATTTTATATGCATACACAAGGCTAGTTTGATACTAGTGGAAATACAAGGATACGATATAGATGACTTAAAAGAAGGCATATTTTTGTGCCAAAATTATCACGCTAATTTGATACTAGTGGAAATACAAGGATAAGATATAGATGACTTAAAAGAAGCCATGTTTTTGTGTCAAAATTATCAATCAAGATGCAATTACACCACAATGAGTGGTTTCAACCTATAAATGTATAATTTCTTCAAAGAAACAAAAGATACATCAATGCAGCTCATTTATTTTATATGCATTAAGTTTGTTACTAGTGGAAGCACAAGGATAAGTGTTGGCACAGGGGCAGACCCAGGGTTCAAGGCTACAACAACGCACCAAAAAAACCCTAACTATTGGTCCTTTTGGCAACACCTGCGAAGCAGATGAAGTCTCACCCAAGGTAGAGGCAGGGGTGGTTCTGGGACTCAGGTGTCTGCAACCTTAGCTGGGACACATATCTGTGATCAGGATACTTAATAGAGAACTTAGCACCATTAGATCCTCAATATGCAATCAATAACTACTTCGTTGATAAAACAGAGCTTTGCAGCATTCACACTGATCTAATGTAGTTAATTACTTAGCACAAACAGATGGATCAGATCTAGCAGATGCAAGCACTAAGCACATTCATAGAAGTCAGATATAACATTCTTACACATGATTAGCAAAAAGCATGAACAGATTTATCTATCTCTATCAAAGCACTTAGCAAGAGATTCGTAAACACATTAAGGCAAGCACAAAGCATAACAACACAATATTTATGTGGTTCACCCCCACCCTGGAGCTACATCCACCAACTCTTCTTCTTTATTGTCTTCAGTCAATCGGTTACAAGAACAGAGCCTCAAAAAACTTACTCCACACAGGACAGAAGATCTGTGCAGCTCGCTAGATCCTTCTTCCTTGCGTTACAACACTAAGCCTTCCACAATATGCTACAAGGACCTGCACTTAGCTCTGCAAGTCTCTTATAGTCATGCACAAAGCACTTATAGACTCTACTTGCACTTAGAATACATTCACATCACATAGATGCACCACCCTTCTATCTAGCCTAAGCATCTATTTATATATTACAAAATAGGCCTAAACATGGGTAAACCCATGGGCCGACATCCCCTTCCCGTTACATATTCCCACATTCCAAAAAGGACCCAAAAAGGGGTCGAGATCGAGCGATCTCTACTTCATCTTGCACTCCTCCTTTGATAGGCTGTCGAAGTCCAAAAATAGGTCAAACTTGACCAGATATCAACAAAACCTAGTCAAGGGCCAACAGGCCCCTACACTCACCTGGGATTCATCCCGAGTCACTCTAATGTAGGAATTTCTGCTTCGAACACTTCGAGCTTGGCTCGAACTACTTCAAGTTGGTGTTGTGCTATGCGCTCTTTTTCAGTGAATTCTTGAATGATTGCATCATTCACAGGTCCTTCCAGGCGTTGTTCTGTCGTGGTGCTAACCTGCTCCAGTTCTGCTTCCTGGCCTTCTACCTTTGTAAACAACTGATAGGCCTTATCTTGTACTGGTTGGAGTTTTTGAGTTATCTCCATAACTTTGCTCTGGATATTATGGATTTTATGTTGGGAGGTTCGCTACTCTTGAGATCTCTTCATTCTTTCCACAGCTAACAAAGACTTCAATTGTGCCTGTAGTGTTTCTGCATGCTAATTCACTTCCTGGAGTTGTGACTCCAGTGCCTGCAACTCTGGGTTCTCGATAAGTTTCTCATACGTCTGAGCACTGTGATCAGTGGATTTCTTGCATTCTAAGGTAAGGGCCTTCAGTCTATCAACTGCGTTGTGGGCAATGGCTTCTCGCTGGTCCCTTACATCCTGTGGTGTCTCGGGCCCAGTGCATAGTTCTAAATCTACAATGCATTGTTGTAGCTACTGGATCACTTCTTCAAGTTGCACTACTTACTTCGTGACTTGATCCTTTGTTTTTACTTCTACGACAGTCACAAAGAGAAGTGCTCTATTGACCATTTCTTTTACTTCGAGTTGCTTCATGAGCATTTGTTCCTTGTCTTTCTGCAATTGGGATTTTTCTTCATCAAACTTTGCCTGGAGAGCAAGCTTCTCTTGTTCTGTAGTACTTCATTTCTCTACAAGGAATCCAAGTACTTGTGTCAAAGTCTGGGTGGATTACATTGTTTCTTCTTGTGCTCGTCGAAGGTGAGCTTCGACTGTATCAGCTATTCGGTGGAGTTGAGTTGGCTCATCTCCCAATTCTAGTGTTCCTAATGGTCGAGGCACAGTGGAGACTGCGCGGCTGGACTGTAGTGCTTGTTGTAATCCTTGGAGCTCAATCTCAATTCTATTGTACATCGCTTCCTGCTTAGCCTCTTGTTTCTCTGCTATCTCCAGCGAAGCATCATTCAAGGCCGCTATAATGAAATCAAAGTCATTTGAGGTGAGGATAGTCTGCATTTTGGTCATAGAAGCTTTCGATTTCTTCTGGGAGGAAGGCTTCAGGGGGGAAACCTTCCTTTTCTTCGAGGGGTCCTCCTCATCTCTAGGCGGTGTAACATATCCTTTCTTCTATTCAACTTCAGTTCCATCTATATCTCTGCATCACCTCCTTGCTCTGGTGAGATGGAAGCAGTCTTCATTGATGCACTGTCTAAATCCTAAACCTCTTCAGTTTTCTTCATCCTACTAGGTCCGAGTGTATCCTGTGCAGTTTCTGGACTGTCTATATTGGATATCTCCACAGGGTCTGCTGGAATGAGGAGGTTCGCTGACTAGTCCTTAGTGACCTCCTCCAAGTCCTCCTCCATTAGCTTGTAATAGGACTGAAGTTGATGCTTGTTCTCGTCAATGCGCGTTGTGATGCAAATGAAATGGTGGTCCGCGTTGAACTTCATCAAAGGCTGAAACCTGTGTAAAGTATTCGAAGTTATGCAAGGCACAGACTGTATGGCTACCTTCAACTAGTTGTAGTATGCGTGAAATACAGCGTCGAATTGCCACTGTTTATTCATGTCTCTTGAATACCATAGTGAGTTGAACTTCGCAGCCAATGGTTCAAATGGATCGATGTCCGGGAAGGTCGCACCTTCCGGCATCTCCCAAGCAATGAAAGTGATCAGGATCAATAAGCAGTTGAAGTGAAATTCATACCCTTGATCCTGGGCTTCTCTGCAGTCAAGTTCTAATTGGTTCACCATGTACTTCTCCTAATTCATTTGTAGGCCCTCCGCGCACTTCCCTACGAGGTCAACTAAAAAAACAGTCACTTGGGTGGGTCGATTATTGCGTACTAACTTTATTGCGATCAATTGACAGGCGAGGCACACTACGCCACTCTGGATAGAAGCTACCTTATAGCCTCACGTGCCCTTCTCGACATTGCAGTAGGTGTCCTTGATCCTTTGAGCTAGAGCGCAATCCATTATTTTTCCGAGATAGAAATCATGTGGGTCAGGGCCTTTCATACTTATCCCTGTGATCCAATTTATCAACGTCGTATCCACTGTTATGTGACGGTTTAACGATAGATAACCTCCATGGTAACAAGACAACAACAATTTGACACATGCATTCACCTCCTGGTGTCGTCCGAAGTGTGGAATCTTCATAACGTTCAATAGGGTGGACTGTGTGAGGTTATGGGTCCATGATTGAGGGGCGATCGCTAAATTCTTTCCCTTTGTTCTGGTCAGGTACTTATGCAGGGCGAGCATTTTGTAGACTTTCTGGTCGCCAAGGTTGAAGTCATTAAACTTCAATGCTGCAATCTTTTCTTGGTCTGCGCAAACTGCGCGTATCCCCTTCGGGAGGTACACAATGACCAAGGCATACTCAAAATCTCTAGGTACACTGTCGTGGTTTACAACACTGCTCAAAGGTGGTATATAAGTAGGTAATATGCTTGGAATCAACTTAGCATTCGCAAGATCATCCCTATGCTTAGTTCACTTCTCATCTGATGGCTAGGATGGTCTGGCTCGAGCAGTTGATGGAGAGGCTAGCAGTCCTCTTGTGGATGATGCTTGTACACCTGTGGATAATCCTCTCTCTGACATGACTCTTTTAGTCATCAGGTCGATCAAAACTTCCTCAACAACTCTTTCTGCAGTGCTCAACTCGTCCAACATACACGCTCGGGGTTACCAATCTTAGGTTGGGCGGGTAGCTTAGACACAGTAACGAGAGAGAGAGAAGAAGAACGATGATCATGGTATAAACTCAACGTAGTCTATGGGCTCAAATTCTCAATTGGAAAAAGCGTTCTCGATGCATGGCGCGGTGGGATAAACAGGTAACTCGACAACGGGTCCCTTGCAACGGGTATGAGGTCTTCATTAACTTGGTTCTATCTATTATGGCACGGTCTCAATGGTCGAATGGCAAGATGGCTGGCCATAAATGGTTTTCTATCCGTTCAGAGCATTGATCTAATGATTATAGCGTTCCCTAATGGCTATATTGCTTCGCCATGGTGAAGTGCCATGTGTTGTTATTCTGATATCCCGGCGAAGCTCCAATTTTACAAATTTTCCTTCTGTGAGGTTCCCTCTAGGACTTTCTGTAACTTTTCAATCTTAGCCCTCTTCTTACTTAGATTTCTAGCCTTCTTTCCAGTGAGCTTCGTCTCAATATGCCTTTTTCCATTCTGATTCTTATCTTCTCTTAACATAGTTACTTCACGTTGTTGAAATTATTTCCTTAGATTCAGGGGTAGTACCTCTTCTTTGTCTGGGATAAGTACTTCAATATTCTGTTGGTCTTCTAATGTTCTTGTAGCTTCGACATCTGGGTCTCTAGTGTTAAATAGCTTCGATATGTTCTCCTGTTCTGCAATCAAGTATGCGATCCTTCTAGTCATGAATTCTTTTAACTCCTGCTTCTATTGTTCTAAAACTGCTTCTTCTTCTTTCCTTCTAGCCTGGTCTCTTTCAATCCAAGGGTTGGCTAGTAACATGGTAAACAATGCATTGTCTTCAATAAATTTAATAATCTCAAAATCTTCTTCTGTCGAAGTTCCATTGGCGTTCATAGGTATCTAAGTGAGCTTCCCACATAGGTTTACCAGTTTTCCTCTGAATAATCCTATTCCTCCTAATGAAGGAATCATAGCAGGCTTCCCTATAGCTTCACAAGTTCTTTCTGTCATGATATTCACCTGTGTTTCCTCATCCAGAACACAGTCAATGTTGAAGTCCCTTATTCTTGCTTCAATGCATTCTTTTTGTTTGAATATCCCTGATAAGCTGATATGTCGGTGGTCATTTAGGGTTTCTTTCATCTGTAACAATACTTTCTCTAATTCTTTCCAGGATTCTGCCATTTCTGGATCTGCCTTAGGGTTTTCCTAGTTCAAATTCATTCTTTAAACTTTAGCAATCATTCTAGGGAAATCCAACACTTCATGGTCCATATCTTTGCAACAAAGACAACTAGGTCTTTTTCCAGGGCATTCCTTAGCAAGATGTCATGGTCTTCTGCAACTGTAATGGAGGGTTAATCCTCTCTTTCTTTTAAATGATCCCCAACTTCTCCTGTACTGCACGCTATGGGCATAGGAGCTAACCTGCAACAAATTCTCTCTAGGATCCTACATCCATTTGTTAGTCCACACATTCTTTCTATGCATAGGTATAACATATCTTTCACTATTCTTGTCAGATCTATTAATATCAAATCTTCCTTCATCTATCAATACCCTAGTTTTCGAACTAGGACAAACTCTATTAAACATACCTAGATCCATACTCTAGAAACAAAAATTTCCACTTATCTTACTTCTACAGAGCACAAAGCTTCCAAATCTAAAAATTTCCACTATTCTTACCTTTCTTAGAGAACAGATCTTACCTCTTTTAAGTAGAAATTCTCATTTTTACCTTTCTTAGAGCACAAAGCTCTCAGATCTTGCTTCTCTCCTTCAGATCCGACTTATTTTATTCAGATCGAGCTTCTTTATTTTAGCACAGAGCTTTATAAATCAAGTAGAATACTGCGCACTAGAGTGACAGATCTATGCACAGAGCTTTCACAACTTCAGGATGAATCTTTGCACAAATCTCCTTCTTTCTCAGTTCCCAGCAATCACAGTTTAAGGTCCCGACAATGGAACCATTTGTTGGCACAGGGGCAGACCCAGGGTTCAATGCTACAACAGTGCACCAACAAAACCCTAACTACCGGCCCTTTCAGCAACACCTGCAAAGAAGATGAAGTCTCACCCGAGGTAGAGGCAAGGGTGGTTGCGAGACTCAGGTGTCTGCAACCTTAGCTAGGACACATATTTGTGATTAGGATACTTAATAGAGCACTTAGAACCGTTAGATCCTCAATATGAAATCAATACCTACTTCGCTAATAAAACAGAGCTTCACAGCATTCACATTGATCTAATGTAGTTAAGTGCTTAGTACAAACAGATGGATCAGTTCTAGCATAAGCAAGCACTAAGCACATTCATAGAAGTCATATCTAACATTCTTACACATCATTAGCACAAAGCATGAACAGATTTATCTATATCTATCAAAGCACTTAGCAAGAGATTCGTAAACACATTAAGACAAGCACAAAGCATAACAACACAATATTTACGTGGTTCACCCCCACCCTAGGGCTACGTCCACCAACTCTTCTTCTTTATTGTCTTCAGTCAATCGATTACAAGCACAGAGCCTCAAAAACCTTACTCCGCATAGGACGGAAGATCTGTGCAGCTCGTTAGATCCTTCTTCCTTGCGTTACAGCACTAAGCCTTCCACAATCTGCTACAAGGACCTGCACTTAGCTCTGCAAGTCTTTTACAGTCACGTACAAAGCACTTACAGACTCTACTTGTACTTAGCATACATTCACATCACATAGATGCACCACCCTTCTATCTAACCTAAGCATCTATTAATATATTACAAAATAGGCCTAAACATGGGTTAACCGATGGGCCGACATCCCCTTCCCGTTACATATTCCCACATCCCAAAAAGGACCCAAAAATGGGTTGAGATCCCACGATCTCTGCTTCATCTTGCGCTCCTCCTTTGACAGGCTCTCGAAGTCCAAAATCAGGTAAAACTTGACCAGATATCAACAAAACCTGGTCAAGGGCCAACAATAAGATATATTTGGCATATTTTTGTGTCAAAATTATCAAAACAAACTAATAATGGCTTGGGGTCCAAATTGTATTCAAGCTATGCCTATGCAAAACAAGATAATTATGCCCCTTTATGAGTAATTAGAAATCCATCGTCGTTTATCCCAATTACACTATCTGACAAGCAAAAAATTCTATACACTACTTTCAAATGAGTGAGGTGCATATTGTTGCTTGAATGACACTTTTCACAGGGAGATCAAAGAATTAAATAAGGCGCTCTTAAATTTTAATCTACGAAGCGTGGAAAGCCCAAGACAATTATCTCCCAATTAGGGAGTTATAAATTTCGCAATAAAAGGGACTTGCAGAACAAATTAAAGAACGAAAATACATGTCCTATAATACTGTGCTTTAACAAATTTAATTCTTTAAATTAACATGTTCAAATCAGCATGTTGGCATGCATCAATTTTCAAAACAAGTGTTTAGTCATTTAGTATTAATAATAATAATAAAAATAATCTAATTTTAAGGTCACGGCCAAGCCAAACACCATATTGGTGTATGAGATCCCATATTGATATATATACCTTACCTCTTCTCAATTTAAACATGTTAAATCATATCTTATAACTTGCAACTCACTTGATCCCCTTGGAAGCTAGGTTGTCAAAGAGAGGACTTTGCCCTGTTTGTCACCATTCTAAACCCACATATTTTATGGGATTGTCAGTGTGCTAAGAGTTGTTGGAAATATATCCAGAACTAATATTAATCTTCCTTTTTGAAAGGATTTTCGGGCATGCACCCTTGTTTGGTGATTAAAGCTATTTGGTTCAATCCTCTTTCATTGGTATTTGCTGATGTTTGTGAGTTTCTGTTTTATTTTCTCTTGGACCAAATAAAGTGTAAGTTTGTTTTTTTAGCATGAGATCAGTTCTTTATCTTCTTTTTTACTATGAAGTGATGAGGTACGTTACCAGTTGTTGGCTAAACGTTTCTTACTAATAAAAGATGCAAGATGAAAAATCATTAAATGCAGAAGCTTATTCTAACTTTATCTCTACATTAATGGATTATTATTGTGAGAAAGATGGATCTAAGCTTCAGTGTATATCTACTTCCACATTTTGATTTTCTCCAGTGTATATCTACTTCCACATTTTGATTTGTTGTTTGTAAATACTTTTATGTAAATATATAATGTATTTTTCAATAAAAAAATGACTTCATCAAAGAGTTAATGGTATCAGTCAACACCTGTAATTTAAGGTTATAACATCACACTAAACATGATATCTATTTTGGAAAATTTATTGACAATCCTGGGGCATCACAAGAGGTAAATCAAAAAAATTCATGCTGCCTTGATATTAAATTGATCAATTAAACTATACCAGATTTTGCATTCTTCTCTGTCAGAGATACCAACTCAGCTGAAGACTGTCAATTTCAGAGATTCTAAGCATTAAGCATTTACAAAAATCTTGATACATCAAGCAATTTTAATCTACTTGTCCTTAGTATTGTTGCCATTGGACGATATACTGGTTTCATAGATGAGTTGAGTGACTATAAGTACAAGAAGAATCGTGTAGATTGTGGGCTATGGCCATTCTGCATTTCCTGATGCTACAAGATCTATTAATGTCAAGCTTAGCACAAGTATAAGGCATATATAATCATTTCTTCTGGTAGCAGAATTAAGTGTTCGTTTTGTGACTTCCTTGAGCATGTTAGCTTCCAGTGAATGGTATTTCTTTTTTCTGGTGGAAGCTCCTTCCATTTTTTTTCCTAAGTATAAAGTGACTGGAAGAAAAGGCCCTCATTACGAAATTTCTGCGTTTCTTTCTCAAACTTGTTTATGCTTTGTTCATTTGTCTCAATTTTTTCTCATGCAGAAGCTAGCTTTTCTTCTCAAGATTGGATATATGCTTCAACATTTTCCATAACCTGACGATCAAACAAATATCAGAACGGTAAATCGCCATTTTTATCCAAATACATCTTTTAGTTTTTTGAAAATGAATCATATATTTCATCGTAAATCAATAAATATGTACATAAAGATTATCACATACAGGAGCCAAACAGCAGTCACACAAGATCCCCCTTCTTGATTTTTGTTGAAACGACCATGGAAATCATTTTGGAAACTGTAAATCTCAAGGTCTCACAGGCTGAAAGAGGGAAAATTGTGTTTTCAAAGAGTAATGGAAAGCACCGGACCTTAGACGGAAAGTTGTTTTGAGAACAAGTTTTGTTATGCAATAACAATTTATTAGTTTTCCAGCCTACTGCAGGTTTTGTTTTCTTCCTGTTTTTCAGTGTTTCACCCTTCTCCAAGTAGCTATAGTTATCATCTTTTATAACAAGGTCATGTGAGAACACAACATTGAATATGTAGATTGTTTGCAGATCCTAAGAACAAAAACAAGCTAGCTGCAATAAATTTGTCATAAGAAGTCATCGCTACAGTTGTGGAGAAACATCATTGAGAAATTAAAATTGAAATTTTTACTCATGTCCCTTAAAGACCAAACTACTTCAAAGGGACTAGACATTAAGACCAAACTACTTCAAAGGGACTAGACATTACATAGAAGACCCTACAAGAACAAGGGGATACAACAAGCCCTTTAAAAGATAAAATAACATAAAAGAAGTAGAACAACGGGAAATGAAACAACATAGAATTTGGGTATAAAACCATAAAAGTGGAGTAACTTCGGGGAAAAGATAAAGTTCAGGGGAAAAATACAACTAAAACCATGAGAGGAGGGATGTCACTCTAATCATATTTTGAGTCTAAGTCAATAATGTATATGTCCATACCCAACGCATGTCAATGTCCTTGATAAAGTCATGTGGGTTGATAGGTCCTTGGGGATTGAAATAGGGAGTGAGGACACATAGTTTTATGAATGTCCACAAATGACCATGAAAACGTCGTCAAGATTAGAGAGTACAATCAATAGTCAATAAACTATGGGACTGTTTAGAATACTCTTAGATGTTAGAATGTCAGCAAAAATGAGATATAAGTGAAAATAAAAAAATGAGTAGCAGGATTTAGGTAAACAAAAGAAAAGATGCCTTTAGAGACAGCTTAGCTCAACATTTGTATCATAACTAGAAATAAAAGTAGAGGTACAATAATGAGAAGAAGTATCACTATGAAGGAACCAATGCAAATCCCAATGACATCATCTGGAGAGTACTCGAGGTTGAGGGGGATTAGTTGTACAACCTTGGGACTTTGAAGAAAAATGAATTGTTTATCCTAACATCAAAAGCCAATGAGAAAGGCCTCTTGATACAATTCTGATTTCTCAAATAAGATCGATGGGAAATACTTTGTATGGACTGTGCCAGAGTTGAGGTCTCCTAGAGGTGGGAAGCTTTTTAGTCAAGTGGGAGGAAGTTTGTCGTCTCGCTAATTTGTGACCAACAAGCTTTGGAAGTGAGGAGTCCAACTAGCACATATTCCCTCTAGTAACTAAGATATGTTGAAAGAAAGAAGTCAGAAACCTGATGGTACTAAGTCTAGAGAGGTTTCCTAAAGCATTCTATCTATGGATTATCACCTCCTGAAGGCATAAGTCTAGGCATCTCTGTTAGAAAAACAAGATCATGGAGCAATAAAATAAAACAAATGCGGAAATAAAACATAAAAGATGCACAATAAAATAGAGACACAGATATACGTGGTTCACCCAGTGTGGGCTACGTCCACCAGAGAAATTTTCGGGTCCTTCCTTTATTATTATCCAGCAAATGAAGGGATACAACCTACAGCGATGATCCGAATTATTTTCGGCACGAAATGAGATCGGGGATATAATAAAAAAATGCACAGAGATATCGCAGATATTCAATAATATAACAAAAATATATCAGAGATGCAACCATAAACACAGATATACAATAATACACGATTTCTATTAATGAAATAAATATAAAGAGACTGTAAAATACAGAGTGAAAGACTCGATAGAATGGTGGCAGCGTATCTCTGAGAAGAGATGTGACGGCTACTCGCATTCGCAAGAAGATGATTACAATGAGGCTCTGAAAGTCTTTTTTTACAATAAGCAGGAATGCCAAAAACCCTAGACATCCAAAAACCTAACCCTATGAGATGAAGCGCCAAAAGTCATGTGGGCCCCGTTTGGGTAAGTGAGTACATCAACTTCCCGAGGTCGTAACTTTTGCATACGATCTCTGTTTTAGGCGTGTGATAGCTCTTTGGAAAGGTATCGTCGAGGAGACTTATTTTGGGAGCTCAATTATGCCTTCAAATATCATTGAGAACCTTGATCTCGAAAAACCTTCATTTGGGCCCTCAAAATGGCCCCAGAAGTTAAAACCTGCTAAAAATAGTAAATTGCCAAAATTGCCAGAAAACTATTTTGAGCCAGTTGGAAAAGGTGGGTGGCCACAAATATCCACCTGGATCAATCCTCCCTCCTTAGGAAGCAATGGTCTCCATTGCATTGAGTTCTCGGGGGAGAGGGAAAAGCGTTTGTTGAATCTGCATCTTGGTGAGTTGCTTGCCTTGCTGGAGACATCGCGTTGCTCAGTTTGTGGAAGTCTGTCATGAACATGTTGAGGTTGAGGTTGTTCAACAAGTCGGGCTACATGAGAGGACGGTGCGCAAAACGAATCTTTTCGCTTTGTTGCAACCTTGTCAACCTGCTTCTGTTGGATAGAAGGTGCTTGAGGCGAAGCTGTAGTGGTTGCAGTGTCCTTCTGTTTCGCTTTTGAACAGATTGTGAAGAAGCTGAATTTTGCAGTATGAGATACTACCTTGCGGAACTTTTTAGGTGGAACAACAGTCAAAACTACCTCTGGTATTCTGTAGAGATGGCCCCCCAGAGAAGCAATGACACTGCGGGGTCGAGACTCATAAACAGCATGGCGCTTCCACATATATGGTTGGCCCAAGAGAACATCACAGACATCTAGTGGGGCAACATCACATAATACCTCATCCTTGAACGGTTGGATGCCATATGACAATCAACATTGTTGGCTGACACGGAGATCTCGTCCTTCGCGAAGCCACCCGATGTTGTATGGTTGCGGGTGTGGTGTTGTCGACAATCCCAACTGTTTGATGACCTTTGTTGAGATGAGGTTCTTCTGGCTTCCTCTATCAACAATAAAATGCAGTGGGGTCCCCTTCACCCACATTTGTGAATGAAAAAGGCACTCCCCCTCTTCAGGATCTGTTGGTTCTTCTGGTTGAATTGTTGTGGTCGCGACAATAGCAGTGGGGTCTACGTCAATGATCTGTCCTTTACCAGTATTTTCAGAATCAGATTCTGAATCAGGTTTCGGCTCCTTGTCTTTGATCTCGTCCACCAATGACTGTTTTGAGCGACATTCATCGGTGTTGTGCCAGGGGCTTTTGTGAAAATCGCACCATTTTTTGGTGTCCTTCTTTGTCTTCCCGTGACCCTTCTTTTCATGTGGCTTGGACTGGTTTTCGGGAGGCTGTTTGTTAGGGACGTCTTTGTCATACTTTGGTTGTTGTGGATTTGCAGAACCTAAATCCCGTTTTTTCTAGTGCCTTAATTTATGCTCGATTTTAACAACATATCGATAGGCAGCACCGAGTGATGAGATGTCCATAAAATCAATTTCAATTTGGATGTATCTGTGTAGAGCCCCATGGTATTTCAGAACCAAATGTCGTTCGGAGTCTTTGATACCCAGCTTAGTGCGCAAGGTATGGAAGGTATTGTTGAACTTCGGAACTGCTTGGCCCCTCTCTTGACACAGTGTGGTCCATCTCATGTACTGGTCCTCATAGTTGCCAATAGGGTAATATTGTTCCTTTACCACATCCACAAAAAAATCCCAAGTGGAATCGACCCCATATATTTCAAACTCCTCTGTGGAACTCTGCTCCCAATAATTTTCCCACTAATGTTTGACATGGGGGAGATCTTTAAGGAGTGCGAAGGTGATCTTTTCTTTGTCGAAAAATTTGTGAACAGAGAAATAGCCTTCTAGAAAATTTAACCATTTGTCTAGGGCTTCTGCATCTATCTGTCCTTCAAATACAGGAATATAAAAATTAAATTGTACCTTGAAAGGCAATGTGCCTCCAAAGTGGCTACTTGATGAAGATGTGTCTGTTGCTATCAGCGGGTGTTCAAAGATGTGCGAAAAAATCTCCATCATTTCGTCCCTCTGTTGCGTGAGAGCTTGCTCAAGCAACAGACTGATAGGATCGTCTGCTTCGTCGTTTTTCTTTTCTTCTGCCATTGAGGGTTTCTTAGGTGTGCAAGAGCGATTTTCCTCAAGAGAGACAAACTTGAGACCCAACTTGCTATACTCAAACCTCGTCGGGGACATGCACTGAAAAAAAAACGACCAAGAACAGGATGCTCTGATACCACTGATTCGGATTATTTTCGACACGAAATGAGATCAGAGATATAATAAAGAAATGCACAAAGATATCGCAGATATTCAATAATATAACAAAAATATATCAGAGATGCAACCATAAACACAGATATACAGTAATACATGATTTCTATTAATGAAATAAATGTACAGAGACTATAAAATATAGAGTGAAAGACTCGATAGAATGGTGGCAGCTTATCTCTGAGAAGAGATGTGACGGCTATTCGCATTCGCAAGAAGATGATTATAATGAGGCTCTAAAGGCCTTTTTTTACAATAAGCAGGAATGCCAAAAACACTAGGCATCCAAAAACCTAACCCTATGAGATGAAGTGCCAAAAGTCATGTGGGCCCCGTTTGGGTAAGTGAGTACATCAACTTCTCAGGGTCGTAACTTTTGCATACGATCTCCGTTTTAGGTGTGTGATAGCTTGTTGGAAAGGTATCGTCGAGGAGATTCATTTTGGGGGCTCAATCATGTATTTGGCTATCATTGAGAATCTCGATCTCGAAAAACCTTCATTTGGGCCATCAAAATGGCCTCGGAAGTTAAAACCTGCTAAAAATAGTAAATTGTCAAAATTGTCAGAAAATTGTTTTGAGCCAGTTGGAAAAGGTGGGTGGCCACCGATATCCACCTGAATCAAGAAAAACCGTTGTAACTTCCTCTTCTTTCTCTCACAGTCTCTCGTCTCAGAATACAATATTTTCCATGATACACAGTCGCAATACATTTTCCTCATAAGAGAGGGTTGCCTTATAGGGAAAAAAACCCTAAAATAACTTCTATTGTTAGATCTGCAACCTTATAATGAATGGTCTAGATTTACAATGAAGATACAATATATTTTTACAAGGAAATTTTTCCTTCGGGGCTTCGCTCCCAAACCCCCCAGCCGGGGGGATAGCCCCCCTGGACCCTGCAAAAGGGGTATGATCCAGGTGGATATCAGTGGCCACCCACCTTTTCCAGCTGGCTCAAACCAGCGTTCTAGCAATTTTGATAATTTACTATTTTTAGCAGTTTTTCGGGTCCTGAACTTCCGAAGCCGTTTTGAGGCCCTAAACGACATTTTTTGGGGTATGTTGCAGTTGCAAAATTTCATCATGAATTTTGTGCAACAGTTGTATTCCTCAGATAGATATTTCCAATGGGATATCATACGCCTAAAATGGAGATCGTATGCAAAAGTAACGATCACGGGAAGTTGATGTACTGACTTACCCAAATGGGCCCCACATGACTTTTGGCACTTCATCTCCTAGGGTTAGGTTTTGGGATGTTTAGGGTTTTTGAAACTCCTGTTTATTGTAAAAAGGCCTTGAGAGCCTCATTGTAATCATCTTCTTGCGAATGAGCATAGCCATCACATCTCTTCTCAGAGATAAGTCGCCACCATTCCATCAAGCTTATTTTCCACTGCATTTTATAGTTTCAACTTATTTCCTTATTGAATGGAAAACCAATTTTATTGTATCTCTATTATTTTGTGTTAAGCATCTGGTAATAATCTGTAGTCATTTCGTTCTACTCATAAAATCCGGATCAGTTGTATCAGAGAGGTTTGCTCCTTGTCGTCTTAATGCATGTCCCCAACAAGGTCAGAGTACAAAGATTTGGGTCTCGAGCTTGTTTCTCTTGAGGACAAAATCTCTTGCACACCCAAGCAACCTCTCATGGAAGGAGAAAAGAAAGATGACGGGACAGGAGATCCTTTCAAACTATTGATTGAGGAAGCCCTCACGCAACAGAGGAACGAGATGATGGATAATTTCGCGCAAATCCTTCGGCGACTACCAACAGGCGATGCATCTTCGTCGAGCGGAGGCACCGCCCCCTTCAAGGTACAAATAAACTTCGATATTCCTATATTTGAAGGTCAGCTAAATGCAGATGTTGTAGACAAGTGGTTGAATCTACTAGAAGGGTATTTCTCTGTCCATAACTTTTCGAATTGAGAAAAGATTACTTTTGCGCTCCTCAAAGTCATTCCCCATGTCAAAGATTTGTGGGAAACTTTCTGTGAGCAAAAGGAAACAAAGGAACCCTCATTATTTACAGTCACGACCACCTGGGAATCCTTCAAGGATGATATTAAGGAACAATACTACCCTGTCGGAAGTTATGACGACTTGTATACCAAATGGACCACACTGCGGCAAGAAAGAGACCAAGCAGTGCCAGATTTCACAAATATCTTCCATACCTTGCCCACCAAGATGGGTATCAAAGATTCAGAGAGACAACTGGTGCTCAAGTATCGTGGTGCTCTGCATAGATACATCTAGACCAAAATGGAATTTCTGGACATCTCATCCTTGGGTGTGGCCTACTGATATGTCGTCAAAATCGAGCAGAAGCTCAAACAAAAGACGTGACAATTTGGGTCGGGGAACCCCTCACAATAAAATCCAGGAAAGGGTGGCCCCAACCCACGGAGCAAAGGACAGAGCAAAGATGGAAAATATCAGGACAACCAGTCCAAGCTGAAAGCAAAGAAGGACACTAGAAAGACAAAGAAAGATACCAAGAAGTGGTGTGACTTCCATGAGAGCCCTTGGCATAACACTGCTGACTGTCGCTCAATGCAGACACTGGTGGCTAAAGTGAAAGCCTCTGAATCAGATGTGGGTTCTGACTCTAATTCAGAACCAGAAAGGGGAAGACAGATCATTGACGCGGAACCTAGTGCCACTATTTCTACCACCAAGCTCCAACATGGTGAACCAGACGAGCCAGAAGAAGGAGGGCGCCTCTTCCATTCACAGATGTGGGTAAAAGGCACCCCACTGTACTTCATCATTGATAGTGATCGCCAAAAGAACCTCATCTTAGCAGAGGTCGTCAAGCAGCTGGCCCTGCCGACAACGCTACACCCACAACCCTACACTATTATATGGCTCTACCAAGGAAGCGATCTCCGCGTCAGCCAATAATGTCGACTGTCGTATGACATCAAGCCCTTCAAAGATGAGGTATTGTGTGATGTTGCTCCTCTTGAAGTTTGTGATGTTCTTTTGGGCCAACCTTATTTATGGAAACGTCATGTTGTATATGAGTCTAGGCCTCGTAGTTTTATTATTACTTTGAACAAGAAATTGTACAGGATACCCAAGGTTGTCCCACTTAGTGTTATTTCCTTGATCTCTGCTAAGCAATGCAGGAAGGTCGTCTCTTAGATGGGGAAGTTTGTCTTCTTCCTGATCCGCTCTCAGAATGAGAGAAAAATCACGGCCACATCCAGGGTCTCTGCGGCCAACCTCTCCACACAGCAGAAGCAAGTAGATAAGGTCGTGGAAGAATACTCGGATATTTTCTCCTCGCCTACCAGGGTACCTCTGCACTGCCAGGTCAAGCACCCCATCGATCTAACCCCAGGCACACCGCTACCCAATGGGCCAGTATATCACCGCTCTCTGTTAAAGAATGAGGAGATCAAGCGAGAGATCCAAGAATTGCTCCACAAGGGGCACATCCGTCCTAGCTCATCGCCTTGCGGGAGCCCAATCATGTTGGTACAGAAGAAAGATGGAACCTGGCGACTTTGCATTGATTATCGGGCTCTGAATAAAATCACAGTAAAAAACTGATACCCGATTCCCCGAATCGTGACCTCCTTGATCAACTCATGGTGGCCAAATACTTCAGTAAGATTGATATGAAGTCTAGCTACCACCAGGTTCCGATAGAACAAACAGATGTATGGAAGACCGCCTTCAAGTCAAAGGAAGGCCTTTTTGAATGGTTGGTCATGCCTTTTGTTCTGAAAAACGCTCCAGCCACTTTCATGAGGATGATGGACGATATCCTGCGACCATTCACCAATACTTTTGTAGTGGTGTATATTGATGACATTCTCATTTACAGCAAGACTTGGGCCGAACACTTGCAGCATATTCAGCAGGTTCTGCACACCCTGCGATAGCACAAGCTATACACCAACTTGGAAAAATGCTCCTTCGACATGGACAGGGTCCATTACCCAGGCTACATCATTGATCAACATGGCGTACATGTGGATCCAACCAAGATCCAAGTCATCTATGACTGGCCAGCCCCAACCACACTCACTGAGCTTCGGAGCTTCTTGGGCCTTGCTAATTTCTACTGCAGGTTTGTGTTGGGATTCTCCCATATTGCATGGGCCCTCAGCCAAATAACCAGGGGTGGTGGTAAGGAAAAATTTACATGGGGCCAGCCCCAACAACAAGCATTCGATGATTTGAAGCAACGCTTGTGCTTAGCCCCAATACTTTCACTACCAGCCTATAGAAGCCCTTTGAGATTGAGACTGATGCTTCAGACTATGCTATGGGTGTCGTTCTCACACAGCACAGCCACCCTGTGGCCTATCATAGTGCGACACTATCATATGTTGTACGTAAGTACCCTACTTACGAAAAATAAATGTACTCCATTGTGAAAGCCTGCTTCCAGTGGAGACATTACATTCTTGGGAGGGAGACAGTCCTCCACACTGATCATAAGCCATTGCAGTTCATGTAGACACAAGGAAAATTGCAGAATGACCGCCATCAAAAGTGGTCCACATACTTGCAGCAATTCCACCTCAACGTCAAGTATAAAACAAGAAGCACCAACCATGTCATTGATTGCCTCAGCAGACCACCAGTCGCGGCCCTCACCACAGTGCTAGACTCCTGCGGCCATGAGACCTCTGGATGGCCCCAACTCTATGAGACAGACCCAGACTTCGCCACCACCTACCAAATGTTGGGTGCAAAGGAAGTTGTTGATAATTTCCATCTTCAGGATGGGTTGTTGTGTCATCTAGGCCATATATGTGTTCCCTCAAGTGAGTGAGGGAAGCTAATCTGGGAATCCCACTACAGCCAGGTGGCAGGACACTTCGGCGTCGAAAAGACAGCGGCGATGCTACAAAAACATTTCTACTGGCCGAAACTTCGACAGGAGGTCAGCAAGTATATCAGGTCTTGCACTGCTTGCGCTATTGCCAAACCAACCACTAATAAACAGGGCTTGTACACCCCTCTTCCTAGTCCTGACAAACCATGGGAATCCATCTCAATGGACTACATGTCAGGCCTCCCATCCACCAAGCGTGGAAATGACTATGTTTTTTTGGTTGTCGATCGCTTTTCTAAGATGGCGATTTTGGTTGCTTGCAAGAAGAGCATCACAGCAGAAGCCAATGCCAAGCTATTCTTTGAATGAGTCTGGGTACATTTTGGAATCCCACAAACCATTGTCTCAGATCGAGACAGTCGATTTCTCAACACATTCTGGTCGAGCCTCTGGTCATTGTTGGACACCAAGATCACCAAATCCACGGCCTTCCACCCACAGAAAGATGGCCAAACCGAGGTCATAAATCAAATGATCGTGCATATCCTGTGCATTTATAATTCCAAGCACCCTCACACATGGGATGAGAGTATTCCCTATGTTCATCATAGCTACAACCGATCCCTGCATAGCTCAACCGGCCACAGCCCCTTTCAGGTGGGGTTGGGATTCCAACCATTGGGTCCCATAGATGTTGCACTTCCCCTTGCGGTCACCTCGACCGACTCCTCTCCTACTCCAACTGAGGATGACAAAGCCACTCGATTCATTGAGAGGATCCATCACATCCACCAACAGGTTTAAGATATCCTATAGAAGTCTAATGACAAGTACAAGCAACACCATGATCAACATCAGGTTCCACATAAGTTTCAGGTGGGCGACAAAATTTGGTTACACTTGCAGAAAGAACGCCTTACAGGACCCCATCAGAAGCTTCTCCCACTCTGTTATGGGTCGTACACCATTACCAAGGCTATGGGGGATAATTCTTTTTCCCTCAACATTCCTCCTTTCCTTGGCCTGCACCCAGTGTTCAACATGGACCTCCTTCAGCCTTATTTCCCACCATCATTGGACACCTCAAACATAGCAGAACAACTGACACCAATAGAGCTCAACCTCAACTGCATACAACAGGCATCCAGTGATCATATTGTGGACACACAGATCAAGGGCACTCGACAACAAAGGATCCATATTTATCGAGTCGTCAAAGCAGGGCAGCTCCTGCACCAAGGCAAGTGGCTCACCCGGGGACAAATTCAGCAGAAATTTCCTCATCTTATGGGGGAACTCAACGCAATGGACACCATTGCTTCCTAAGAATGGAGGATTCATTCAGGTGGATATCGGTGGCCACTCACCTTTTCCAGCTGGCTCAAAACATCTTTCTAGCAATTTTGATAATTTACTATTTTTAGCAGTTTTTCGGGTCCTGAACTTCCAGAGCAATTTTGAGGCCCTAAACGACGTTTTTTGGGGAATGTTTGTGCAACTGTTGTAGTCCTCGAATAGATATTTCCAATGGGCTATCATAAGCCTAAAATGGAGATCGTATGAAAAGGTTATGACCCTGGGAAGTTGATGTACTGACTTACCCAAATGGGGCCCACATGACTTTTGGTGCTTCATCTCCTAGGGTTAGGTTTTAGATGTTTAGGGTTTTTGAAACTCTTGTTTATTTTAAAAAGGCCTTGAGAGTCTCATTCTAATCATCTTCTTGCGAATGAGCACAGCCGTCACATCTCTTCTCAAAGATAAGCCGCCACCATTCCAGCAAGCTTGTTTTCCACTGCATTTTACAGTTTCAGCTTATTTCCTTATTGAATAGAAAACCAATTTTATTGTATCTCTGTTATTATGTGTTAAGCATCTGGTAATAATCTGTAGTCATTTCATTCTTCTCATAAAATCCAGATCAGGGTAACCCCCCTCTGCACTCCCTCACGTGGAAGAGTGTACATACTTCTCGGGTGTAAATACTTCATGGGGTATAAACATGGCTGGAAACACAAGACCTATGAATCAGGAAGATAATCAAGCTCCACAACCAAAAATCTCTAGTCGAGGTAGAAAAATAAAGTTGTCAGGGAACCTTCCATTTTTTGAAACAAGTAGTGAAACATCCCTCCTAACCTTGTAGTATATGGGACATTTGAAAACAAAGTTCTCCTCAAAATCAATCTCCTAGAGATGGTACAACTAGAAAATCCTCTCAAATCATGTGATGTGGTGGTCTATCTAGATCCATAGATGGCGGGAGCAAACACAAAATTTGCATAAGGCGATCCTAAGACTATGCCCCCAACGACGTTGAATGTAATTAAGGAGAACAATGTGACCATCTTGCACCTGCATGAAATGCTCATAATAAAAATCCATCTTGAGGCCAAAAGTATAGGGGAGGGAGACTCGGGTGCTATAAGTGTACACTCTATAGATTCCATCCAAAAATACCATATTGATCTCTCCTTTGGTGGGGAGTGAGACAATTGAGGCATCCAAAGAGTAGTTGAAGGGAGGGAAACACTTTGTAGAAATGCCAATAGGCTAGAGAAATGAAGTGTCCTTTGAGAACCAGCTCTATTTGTGCTCGGAATGGTCAATCTCCCTAGAATTTCAAAGAGTGAGATAAGAAAAGATCTATTTGTGCTCGGAATGGTCTATCTTGGAAATAAGTAGAGCCCCACAAAGTACAGATCCTTGTGGAGGAAGAAAGAAATTCTAAAGATGCTCTCTAGGTGTAAAGGATGAGCCCCAAACTCAACTTGGATGATAGCTTGTGGGACCATTTGTTTACAATAGATCATATGTTGGAGCATGATAAACCACATCCACTCTATAGAGGAAATATATAGACCCCAAACGTCAAGCCCCGTAAATAATAGAGTTGAAATGGAGTTCCTTTGCAATGAGCATAAAACTCATGGTTTTCCTTTTAGATATAAAGCCAACCCTTTCTAGATCTTGCCAAAGAAAGAAGATTTATTTTTGTAAAAAGATAAGAATATCATTATAAGTTAGTATATCCTTGAAAGAAAGGGGTTAATTTTGCAACAAATACAAAAATTCACATAATAGGTACATATATGAATTAATTCAAGGCATTGTTGGCAGATAAAATCAATGAACATTGGATAACTAATAGTGTTTATAGAAATGTGATACATACATGATAATGTATGGAAGGATACCAAAGGATTGTAATCTAGTAGTAAACATAATTGGATTTAAAATGGAATCTAACCATATGTGGATGTGTGGCCCTGGGACAACTCAAGGATTAACTAACAAGAATGAAGACACAAATAGTGGCAATGGTGACCACTAGGGAATCCCTTACCTTTCAATTGAACATATTTGTAATTCATAAGCAACAATATATACATGTGGCAATCAGAGAAGTAGGCTACTTGGGAATGAGGAAAATAAATAAATGAAACTCAAACATAGACACTTTGGTGATACACTAAAGTTTTGTTGGCCTCAATTTTGACTTGGTTCTAAGAAGTTATTGGATTCAGTGTGGGGAATTTGTATCCTAGTTATGGTTATACAAATAATTATCTTTTTTTGTATGGAACATAGGTTTAGTGTTGGCACTAGAGAGATGTCGAAACAATTATGCACCTTTGAGGGGCATTGGATACTTCAAACAACATTTAGTTCTTGTAACAAGCTACTAGTAATTTATCTGTAAACTGGCATGGATATTCCACTAGAAGAGTTTGTCACAACAAATCTTATAATATTGTGAAATATTATAATATGAAAACTAATTTTCCTTAGATCCCATATTAATTAATTATTGTATCTGCTTGAATGTCTGAAATAACTAAAATATGAAAATGAAAGAAGTGAGAAAAATAAAACAACATCCATGCACAAATGAACACAATATATATCCTAGGAAATCCAATCCAAGAGAAAACCCAACTAGAAGGTGAGGCTTATGCTCTACTCTCTTTTCTTAAGTTATGGAAATGTAGATACAAAGAAAGAGGCATCATTGTCTTTGACATTGTGGCCTATATGGATGTTGCAAAATATTTTCATCCTCTATTATGCTCTCAAAATACCATTCCTATATGCTCTACTCAACTATGGAACAAATATAATGATAAAGAATGGAACCATTTCTCCTCCTAGCGGCTTGGTATTTTACATAGCATGATAGTCACCTAGGGTTAGGGTTTTGACTTCCTCAACCCTCAATTAGTTATCAAGTTTGGACCTTATAGACTCTTCTTGAAATTCCATGTGTGGCTAGCCCCATATGTGTGATTAATGGGGGTGGATGTTGTCAGTGTTTCGTGGAAACCTGCACAGGAGATCTGGCTAAAGCATGCACAAACAAAGCTTATCAAGAAAAGGAAGAGAGATACAATATGGAAGAATGAGAAAATATGTTCACACTACTCCAATGAGTTGATGATTGATACATAGATCATGATCAATATGATATAATGAATGAGTGGAATACACTCATATATAGGGAAAAACATTCCATAATTAAGAAAAGCAATCAAGCAATTAACTTTCCTTAGGAATGCATGCATGCATAATAGTGATGGTTAAAATAAAAATTCTAAAATAGAATTAGTCAATTAACTCCCACTGAACTAGTGTGTCGAAAATAGAAATTTCTCCAACACCCTCCCTGAACATCACTATGGAGTACAAAATGAGTCTCGAATACTAGGCCATTTTAGGTACTCATGTACAATGCAACTAATGAACACTGAAAAAAAACAAGGAAAGAGGGAAAACCACGTGGGAACAAAACCCCCCCTCAAAAGATAATGTATCAAAAGAAGAAAATGGCAGTTGCTAGGAAACTGTGTTCTTCACTGCAAGACGGTCCCACAAAGTCTGAAACTTCTGCTCATTGAAAGTCTTCGTGAAGATGTAGAAATATTTATGGATCTGATTAATTCCTTTGGCAACTTGTCTAGCCTTGTACCTCTTGATCATGTGGACCCATTTGCACCTGAAAATATTCCTTTCTAGTGGAAGTGGAACCAGATTCCAAGTCTGGTTCTGTAGGAGTGAGTCATACTCCTTATGCATGGTTTCTTGCCATAATGGATTTCTCACAACCTTATTGTAGTTCTGTGGATCATTAGATTGAACCATATATCAATGCATGGGCATCGCAGGTGCTGAAGATGAAAATGCATGAGAAGGTTCCTCATGCTGAGATCAAGTCCTCCTCGAATCCAATGGATTCCATGCAAGCTTGTTTGATGCCTGAAGTGTGGTCTGTGCCTTATTGGGCATCTGTTGAAGCTTCAACGTTGGCTTCTTATCTAGATGTACTACCTGCTTATTTCCATGTATAAAATCTGAGTGTATGGAATCATCTCTGATGTCTGAAACTGATGGAAGAACAAGAGTATATGCATGTTGCATTGGAGGTGCATGCAAAGTACTCTCCTTATGCGTAAGTAGAATAGAGGATTCATCATCAGAAAACTTAGTGAATTTATACAACCTTGACTTTTGATCCACCTCATCAATTGCAATGATGGAATTGGCATGCATGTCAATTACTGAAACTGAATCTGATGTAAATTCAACCTTTTTACCTTTTTGAGCGATCCGATAAACTGAGAGAAAATTCATAGAAAGTTTTGGAACATGTAGAACATTCTCAAACCTTCCATTGTAGAGTTCCACTCTCCCTTCTCCCACTACTTCTACTAGAGTATCATCCCCCATGAGAATAGGGGGTCTTGAGCATGGACTCAAAGAAGAGAAAAATTCCTCTTTCGTTGCCATATGATGGGATGCACAAGAATCTATAATCCATGAATCATATGAGGAATTAATTGAAACCAGAGCATGATGATTACCTTTCTTAGGAGCAGGATCTTCTTCCTTCTGCTTCTTGACTCCCTCTGGAATGAAGTTTCCAAGGTTGTTCTGTTGAAGTGCCTGTGCCATAAGATCGATATGTTTCTTCATGCATGTGGATTATTCATGATTTGGTTTATTGCAATAAGTGCACTGCTTTCCCTTCTTCTTCTTGGAATCTAAAGAGTCTTTGGAACCTGAAGAATCATTAAAGGGTTTGGAATATCCCTCCTTCTCGTTTTGTTTGGATGACCCTTTTCCATTATGCATGTTGAGTGCATGTGCTTTGGGATCTTTCATGAGGCCCATCTGTATGAGTTTTGTCTGCTCTTGTGTAAGAGACTCGATGAACTGAGACAACGTAGGCATTTTCCAATTTGTTCCAAAAAGACATGTGCCAGAATAGAAATTGAAGACATATACAGTGTATTATGGTCCTAGCTTGGCCAAGATTGTTAGAATAAGTTGTTTCTCTTGTGTAGACTTGTCAATACTACATTCACCCAAGCTCAAAATCAAATATTTAAATTTAGTAAATAAATCTTGTATATTATCAAAACTTTTAGGGTCTAAGGTATTCAACTCTACCTCAAGCATATGGCCTCGCATCTCATCCTTCTTTCCAAAGAGTCATTCCAGGGTGGTCCAGATCTCGTTTGGAGTCTTGCATGCAGCAACATGAAACCATAAATCAGTGGATATTAACTCAAGAAGTAGTCATGTGGCCTCATCCTTATGGTTCACCCATCTCATCTTCTCAATCGTTGATGTAGGTTATGTTTTTGTCGCCATCGTCAAATTATATAGTCCTTTCCTTCTGAGTTGGAATTCTGCCTTGGGATTCCAATCAAAATAAATGTATGGTGTGAGGATTACCACCAAGTTTGACTATATAATAGTTGACATACCCATCTCTCCCACTGTTTCTAATAACCCCTAAAAATTTACTCTCAAACTGCAAGTGAAAAATTAAGAAATCACGACAGAAATGACACTTTAAGTGAAAATTCGTATCAATTTCAAGAGTTGATCTTATAGCTTACTTTCTGAGAAAACGGTGAAGAATCTCGCCAAACGGTTGAAAACCCACTTCCAAAATGGGTCGATTTACTTTCTGCATAGGTTGTTTCTCAAAAACTTAATATTTTGAGAGAAATCATTGTTGAAAGGTACAAACACATATTCGTATTAGTTTCAGGAGGCTATCTTGAGGCTTACTTTCTAAGAAAATGATGAAGAATCTCGCCAAACAGTTGAAAACCCACTTCCAAAATGGGTCGATTTATTTTCTTCATGGGCGGTTTCCTCAAAAATGTAACATTTTGGGAGGAATAACTGTTGAAAGTTACAACCACAGATTTAGCTCGCCAAAACCCCGATTTTCCTTATTATTTTGCTTGTATGGCTTGCTCCAAGCAGCATAGCTCTGATACCATGTCAGTGTTTCATGGAAACCTACACAAGAGATCTAGCTAAAGCATGCACAAACAAAGCTTAACAAGAAAAGGAAGAGAGATAGAATATGGAAGAATGAGAAAATATATTCACACTACTCCAATGAGTTGATGATTAATACATAGATCATGATCAATATGATATAATGAATGAATGGAATACACTCATATATAGGGAAAAACATTCCATAATTAAGAAAAGCAATCAACCAATTAGCTTTCTTTAGGAATGCATACATGCATAATAGTGATAGTAAAAATAAAAATTCTAAAATAGAACTAGTCAGTTAACTCCCACTGAACTAGTGTGTCGAAAATAGAAATTTCTCCAACAAATGTGGCATCCACTCATACCATGGTGGTTAACAAGGTAGTTCAATTTCTCAGATGCATAACATTTGCATACAAGCTTTGATTGAGGCGATTTTTGCATCGTAGGAAAGGTCACGATGTGTAGATCAATGTCAAGGATGTGTATATAAGTTTCAAATAGTGTAACCCCAAAACATTATGTTTAATGCCTCAAAATGGCTCTGGAATTTTTTGAACTCCAATTTTCCAAACTGGAACTTGCCACTAAAATGGCCCTGCAAGTCAATTCCTCCAACTTTTTCCACCTACAAAGTACCAAGATAGATGAAAAATTATATGATGATCCAATATCGATCAATAACGGTGATCTATATTGCAATAAATTTTAAATTTGAAATAGGATCCATGAAGCAACTCAAATCAATGGGATGGCTAGTATTACCCCTATAGTAGGGATATAGATGAACCTACAAAGAAGTTTGACCATGAGGTTTTGGAAAGTTAAGGATTGGTAGAGGGTGGAGATCCTAAAATAGAAGCATGGAAGATGCAAAAGAAGGTAAATATAGGAACATAGAACTCTTAATAAGTAAGATTGTAATCATAAAGATTCCAAGAGTGGCAAGGAATGAATCAGGAATTGGAGATGTGCTCATGTGAAGAATGTCACTTGAGAAGGATTTGTGGTTGCATGTTATATGTTGTGTAGCCACATGCTATATGTTGTGTACTATGTGTTACCTCCCAAATTTTCATTTCAAGTGGTAAATCCCTAAAACACAAGTGAAACCTTTAGAGGAAATCAGGAAGGCTATCCACTACGAGTACAATGGCCCTTCCTCTCACTTTAGCTCGGCTCTCCTATAACACAAAGGGGGTTTCCTTCAACAAATGTATGATATACTTTATAGAAATGGATAATGGTAGGTTGCTAAGACCAATGTCAATACAAGGGTTATGGATTCAAATAATACAAATAAAGAGGGTGTTAGCTCCTAGAGTTTACTCTTGACTGCAATAGAATAAATCCTAGGCACCTCAAAATATAATAGTTTGTATTTGGTTGATGGATCAAATAATTGGGGTTGGGATATTAAAATCAATGATAACTCTCAAACTCATTTACTACATATCATGGATTGAAGGCATGTGAGGTCAACGTTCAGACACTTTAAATCAAATAGGTGAAAGAGGGAAGAAAGGAGAAGCACAAATGTAAATATATTAATTTCACAAGTTGCTCTATCAATACATTCACAAGATTGAATATTCCAGAACTATAAAAAAATTCCAATGATGAATTTGAAGTACTTGAATGAAATTTATGAAATACAGGCAATCACAGTAAAGATTTATTGTTCAAGAATCTATACTTCATGGACCATCAATGTATGTTACATCAACAATCATCTCATGCAAATAGGAAAGAAAAATATTTATGAACACAAGAGACACTATCTTATGTTAAACTCACAAGATTTTTTCAGTAATGAAACATATTCATTAAGTTTGTAGTTATGTATAAGATATATCTTTACAACCAATTTTTTGAACCCAAAACTCAACCCTCTTTTCAGTTTTCATTTGTCCTTTTATAGATACATCATTGATTCAAAAATAGATCTAAGATCCAAAATAAATGGATCTGAACCTAACTTAGAACAAAAATAGCATCTATAGATATCTTAATCGGAATTCTCAAATTTTGAGCATGAAATCTGATTTTCAGTTACAGATCCACTTTCTAAGCTTCTCTCTTTGACCACCTCCTATCTTAGATTTCGATCCTATAGTTGGCATATACAAACTTTAGAAAGAATATAGACATATGAATGAGGTGATTTAATAGGATCAACAACTTTCTAGAAACACAACATATTTGGAATTCACAAAATAGTGCAGAATTGTCATTCTCAAAAGTTTAGATAGCACTTTTGAGTTTTCCTGTGTAGAAGTCGCTACTGAAAGTTTTGCTCCAGTGTATATCTACTTCCACATTTTGATTTTCTGTTTGTAAATACTTGTATGTAATTATATAATGTATTTTTCAATAAAAAAAAAGGACTTCATCAAAGAGTTAATGGTATCAGTCAACACCTGTAATTTAAGGTTATAACATCACACTAAACATGATATCTATTTTGGAAAATTTATTGACAATCCTGGGGCATCACAAGAGGTAAATAAAAAAAAATCATGCTGCATTGATATTAAATTGATCAATTAAACTATACCAGATTTTTTATTCTTCTCTATCAGAGATACCAACTCAGCTGAAGACTGCCAATTTCAGAGATTCTATTGTATTAAGCCTTTACAAAAATCTTGATACATCCAGCAATTTTCATCTACTTGTCCTTGGTATTGTTGCCATTGGACGATATACTGGTTTCATAGATGAGTTGAGTGAATATAAGTACAAGAAGAATCGTGTAGATTGTGGGCTTTGGCCATTCTGCATTTCCTGATGCTACAAGATCTATTAATGTCAAGCTTAGCACAAGTATAAGGCATATATAAACATTTCTTCTGGTGGTAGAATTAAGTGTTCGTTTTGTGACTTCCTTGAGCATTTCAGCTTCCATTTGAATGGTATTTCTTTTTTCTGGTGGAAGATCCTTCCATTTTTTTGCCTGAGTATAAAGTGACTGGAAGAAAAGGCCCTCATTACGAACTTTCTGCGTTTCTTTCTCAAACTTGTTTATGCTTTGTTCATTTGTCTCAATTTCTGCTCGTGCAGAAGCTAGCTTTTCTTCGCAAGCTTGGATATCTGCTTCAATATTTTCCATAACCTGATGATCAAACAAATATCAGAATGGTAAATCACCACTTTTATCCAAATATATCTTTTAGATTTTTGAAAATGCATCATATATTTCATCGTAAATCAATAAAGATGTACATAAATATTATCACATACAGGAGCCAAACAACAATCACAGAAGATCCCCCTTCTTGATTTTTGTTGAAACGACCTTTGCAATCATTTTGGAAACTGTAAATCTCAAGGTCTCATAGGCTGAAAGAGGGAAAAATGTGTTTGCAAAGAGTAATGGAAAGCAGTGGACCTTAGACAGGAAGTTGTTTTGAGAATAAGTTATGTTATGCAATAACAATTTATTAGTTTTGCAACCTATTGCAGGTTTTGTTTTCTTCATGTTTTCAGTGTTTCACCCTTTTCCAAGTAGCTCTAGTTATCATCTTTTATAACAAGGTCATGTGAGAACACAACATTGAATCTGTAGATTGTTTGCAGATCCTAAGAACAAAAACAAGTTGCAATAAATTTGTCATAAGAAGTCATCTCTACAGTTGTGGAGAAACATCATTGATAAATTAAAATTGAATTTTTTACTCGTGTCCCTTAAAGACCAAACTACTTCAAAGGGACTAGACATTACATAGAAGACCCTACAAGAACAAGGGGATACAACAAGCCCTCTAAAAGATAAAATAACATAAAAGAAGTACAACAACGGGAAATGAAACAAAACAAGGAATGAAACAACATATCATGTGGGTATAAAACCCTAAAAGAGGAGTAACGTCGGGGAAAAGATAAAGTTTAGGGGGGAAATACAACTAAAACCATGAGAGGAGGGTGGTCACTCTAATCATCTTTTGAGTCTAATTCAATAATGTAGATGTCCATACCCAACGCTTGCCAATGTCCTTGATAAAGTCATGTGGGATGATAGGTCCTTCGGGATTGAAATAGGGATTGAGGACACATAGTTTTATGAATGTCCACAAATGACCATGAAAACGTCATCAAGATTAGACAGTACTAGAGAGTACAATCAATAGGCAATAAACTATGGGACTGTTTAGAACACTCTTCGATGTTAAAATGTTAACAAAAAGGAGATATAAGTGAAAATAAAAAAATGAGTAGCAGGATCTAGGTAAACAAAACAAAGGATGTCTTTGCAGACACGAGGCCTAGCTCAACATTTGTATCATAACTAAAAATAAAAGTAGATGTACAATAATGAGAAGAAGTATCACTATGAAGGAACCAATTCAAATCCCAATGACATCATATGGAGAGTACTTGAGGTTGAGGGGGCTTAGTTGTACAACCTTAGGAATTTGAATAAAAACGAATTATTTATCCTAACATCAAAATCCAATTAGAAAGGCCTCTTGATACAAGTCCAGTTTCTCAACTAAGCATGATGGGAAATACTTTATATGGAGTGTGATAGAGTTGAGGTCTCCTAGAGGTGGGAAGTTTTTTTGTCAAGTGGGAGGAAGTTTTTCATCTCAGTAATCTATGACCAACAAGCTCTGGAAGTGAGGAGTCCAAATAGCACACATTCCCTCTAGTAACTAAGATATGTTGAAAGAAATAAGTCAGGAACCTAATGGTACTAAGTCTAGAGAGGTTGCCTAAAGCATTCCATCTATGGATTATCGCCAACCGAAGGCATAAGTCTAGGAATCTCTAGTCGTGGTAGAAAAATAAGTTGTCAGGGAGCCTTCCATTTTTTGAAACAAGTAGTGGAACATCCCCCCTAACCTTGCAGTATATGGGACATTTGAAAACAAAGTGCTCCTCAAAATCAATCTCCTAGAGATGGTACAACTAGAAAATCCTCTCAAATCATGTGATGTGGTGGTCTATCTAGATCCATAGATGGTGGGAGAAAACACAAAATTGGAAGAAGGCAATCCTGATATTGTGCCCCCAACGACGTCGAATGTAGTTAAGGAGAACAATGTGACCATCTTGCACCTACATGAAATGCTCATAATAAAAACCCATCTTGGGGCCAAAAGTATAGGGGAGGGACACTCAGGTGCTATAAATGTACACTCTATAGATGTCATCCCAAACTAACATATTGATCTCTCCTTTGGTGGGGAGTGAGACAGTTGAGGCATCCAAAGAGTAGTTGAAGGCAGGGAAACACTTTGTAGAAACTCCAATAGGCTAGAGAAATGAAGTGTCCTTTGAGAACCATCTCTCTATGTGCTCGAAATGGTCAATCTACATAGAATTTCAAAAAGAGATATAAGAACATCTATCTTGGAAAGAAGTAGAGCCCCGCAAAGTACAAATCCTTTTGGAGTAATAAAGAAAGTCTAAAGATGTTCTCTAGGTGTAAAGGATGAGCCCCAAACTTAGCTTGGATGATAGCTTGTGGGACCATTTGTTTGCATTAGATCATATATTGGAGCATGATAAACCACATCCAATCTATAGAGGAAAGATATAGACCCTAAACCACAAGTCCTGCAAATAATAGAGTTGAAATGGAGTTCCTTTGCAGCGAGCATAGAACTCATGGTTTTCCTTTTAGATATAAATCCAACCCTTTCTATATCTTGCCAAAGAAAGAAGATTTATTTTTGTAAAAAGATAAGAATATCATTATAAGTTACTATATCCTTGAAATAAAGGGGTTAAGTTTGTAACAAACACAAAAATTCACATAAAAGGTACATATATGAAGTAATTCAAGGCATGGTTGCAAGATAAAATCAATGAACATTGGATAACTAATAGTGTTTATAGAAATTTGATACATACATGCTAATGTATGGAAGGCTATCAAAGGATTGTAATCTGGTAGTAAGCATAATTAGATTGAAAATAGAATCTAACCATATGTGGATGTGTGGTCGTGGGACAACTCAAGGACTAACTAACAAGAATGAAGACACAAATAGTGGCAATGGTGACCACTAGGGAATCCATTACCTTTCGATTGAAAATATTTGTAATTCATAAGCAACAATAGATACATGCGACAATTAGAGAAGTAGGCTACTTGGGAATGAGGGGGGAAAAATAAATGAAACTCAAACATAGACACTTTGGTGATACACTAAAGTTTTGTTGGCCTCCATTTTGACTTGGTTCCAAGAAGTTATTGGATTCGATGTGGGGAATTTGTATCCTAGTTATGGTTATACAAATATTTATCTTTTTTTGTATGGAACATAGGTTTAGTGTTGGAACTAGAGAGATGACGAACAATTATGTGCCTTTGAGGGGCACTGGATAATTCAAACAACATTTAGTTCTTGTAACAAGATACTAGTAATTAATCTATAAACTGCCATGGATATTCCACTAGAAGAGTTCTTCACAACAAATCTTATAATATTATGAAATCTTAGACTATGCAAACTAATTTTCCTTAGATCCCATATTAATTAATTACCATATCTGCTTGAAATTATGAAATAACTAAAATACGAAAATGAAAGAAATGAGAAAAATAAAACAACATCCACACACAAATTAACACAAGATATATCCTGGGAAATCCAATCCAAGAGAAAACCCAACTAGAAGGTGATTCATATGCTCTACTCTCTTTTCTTCAATTATGGAAATGCATTTACAAAGAAAGAGGCACTCGTTGTGGAGTTTACTTTGACACTGTGGCCTATATGGTTGTTGCAAAATCTTTTCCTCCTCTATTATGCTCTCAAAATACCATTCCTAGATGCTCTATTCAACTATGGAACAAATACAATGATAAAAAATCAAACCCTTTCTCTTCCTAGCAGCTTGGTATTTTACATAGCCTGATAGTCATCTAGGGTTAGGATTTTGACTTCCTCAACCCTCAATTAGTGATCAAGTTTGGAACTTATAGACTCTTCTTGAAATTCCATGTGTGTCTAGCCCCATATGTGTGATTAATGGGGGTGGATGTGGCATCCACATGTACCATGGTGGTCAACAAGGTAGGTCCATTTCCAGGATGCATAACATTTGCATACGAGTTTTGATTGAGGAACGTTTTGCACCGTTGGAAAGGTATCGATCTGTATATCAATTTCAAGGGTTTGTACATTAGTTTTAGATAGTGTAACCCCAAAACATTATGTTTAATGCCTCAAAATGGATCTAGAAGGTTTGAACCCCAATTTTCCAAATTGGAACCTGCCACTAAAATGGCCCTGCAAGTCAATTCCGCCAAATTTTTCCACCTGGAAAGTACCAAGATAGATAAAAAAATATATGATGATCCAATCTGGATCAATAATGGTGATCTATATTGCAATAAATTTTAAATTTTAAATAGGATCCATGAAGCATCTCAAATCAATGGGATGGCTAGTAATACCCAGAGCCTATAGTAGGGATATAGATGAACCTACAAAGAAGTTTGACCATGAGGCTTTGGAAAGTTAAGTATTGGTAGAGGGTGTAGATCCTAAAATAGAAGCATGGGAGATACAAAAGAAGGTAAATATAGGAACATAGAACTCTTAATAAGTAAGATTGCAATCCTAAATATGTCAAGAGTGGCAAGGAATGAATCAAGAATTGGAGATGTGTTCATGTGAAGAATGTCACTTGATAAGGATTTGTGGTTGCATGTTATATGTTGTGTAGCCACATTCTATATGTTGTGTACTGTGTGTTACCTCCAAAATTTTCATTTCAAGTGGTAAAGCCCTAAAACACAAGTGAACCTTTAGAGGAAATCGGGAAGGCTACCCACTACGAGCACAACGACCCTTCCTCTCACTTTAGTTTGACTCTGCTATAACACAAGGGGGGTTTCCTTCAACAAATGTATGATATACTTTATATAAATAGATAATGATAGGTTTCTAAGACCAGTGTCAATACAAGGGTTATGGAGTCAAATAATACAAATAAAGAGGGTGTCATCTCCTAGAGTTTACTCTTGACTGCAATAGAGTAAATCCTAGGCACCTCAAAAGATAATAGTTTTTATTTGGTTGATGGATCAAATAAATGGGGTTGGGATATTAAAATCAATGACAACTCTTAGAATCATTTACTACATATCATGGATTGAATGCATGTGAGGTCAACGTTCAGACACTTTCAATCAAATAGGTGAAAGAGGGAAGAAAGGATAAGCACAAATGTAAATATATTAATTTCACAAGCTATTCAATCAATACATTAACAAGATTAAATATTCTATAACCAGAAAACATTTCCAATTATGAATTTGAAGTACTTGAATGAAATTTATGAAATACAAGCAATCACAGTAAAGATTTATTGTTCATGAATCTATACTTCATGGACCATAAATTTATGTTACATCAACAATCATCTCATGCAAATAGGAAAGAAAAAGATTTATGAACACAAGAGACACAATCTAATTCTAAACTCACAGGATTTCTTCAGTAATGAAACATATTCATAAAGTTTGTAGTTATGTATAAGATATATCTTTACAACCAATTTTCTGAACCCAAAACTCAACTCTCTCTTCAGTTTTCATTTTTCCTTTTATAGATACATCATTGATTCAAAAATAGATCTAAGATTCAAAATAAATGGATCTGAACCTAACTTAGAAACAAAAATAGCATCTATAAACATCATAATCAGTTTTCCTAATTTGGACTATGAAATCTGATTTTCAGTTCCAAATCCACTTTCTAAGCTTCTCCCTTTGACCACCTCCTATATTAGATTTCAATCGTATCTTTGGAATTTACAAACTTTAGAAATAAGATAGGCATATGAATGAGGGTTGCTAATAGGATCAACAACTTTCTAGAAACGCTACATATTTGGAATTCACAGAATAGTGCAAAATTGTCATTCTTGGAATTTCCGGTACCGCTTTTTAGTTTTCCTGTGAATAAGTTGCTACTAAAAGTTCAGTCTGCAAAATTTTGAATCAACTGCTAGAGTCACTTTCTTCTCCAAAATTTCTCTATTTTTTTGATGCAATCCTTGATAGAATTTGGTACTTAGCTTTGGAAATCTCTGTATTTCTCCTCATATAACATTTTGAATAGCTTTTGCAAGCAACTTGATGTTGTCCATGTTTTGATTCTTGAGTTTCTCTTGCAACCACTTTATTTTCAATTTCATGCCCCGTCTAAACAACTTATCATTATTTTGGTATATCTTATGAGCCCAAGTACACATATTAATATGTTTGTTTGCCAGCTTGTCCTTCTTTTTCATGACCTTCTTATTCTGCTTTATCAACATAGAATTTTCATGTTTGAGGTGCTTGATCAAGTTGCTAAACTTATTCAACTTTTTTTTAAGCTTCTTTATCTTCTTGTCCCCTTTGTTGGTGCTTGGTTGTGTCATTGTAACCGGTGCTAGTACTGGCACCTCCATGTTATGCTCATTCTTTTCTGGCTCAAAATATTCACTATCTGAATATGGCAAGTTTAACATATTCTTACCCTAACTTGGATGAGATGAAACCACATTTTCCTCTATAGTTATTTTAGGTATATCATGTACATTTTCTTCAATTGGCAGGCAACTTTGAAGTACCAAATTTCTCAATTCCAAGGATTGATTGAATTCTTCAGGTTCAGGAATGCTCTTCTCTATTTGTCCTTCCTCATTCTATGGCAAGGATCCTTCTGAATATTCTTCTATGGTGAGGACAGTGTTCTTCAAAGTAGGGTTTGTAATCAATTTTGCATTTAACCTCAATGTATTGGTTATACGGGTATGTGGTATTCTAGACACCTTATCCTCTGGATTTTTTTGTTTTTCTTTCTGATAGGATTTCCTAGATCCTTTTTTAATTGTCATATCAGTTGAAGTCTTCTCAATGACTGGGTCATTAATAATTGAATCAATAATAGTTGTTCTTCTCTTTTTCCTATTATAGACCCTCTTAACTTCAGGATATGGACTTCTTTGCTCTAGGACAGATTTTGTTGCCTATTTTGATGTGCTCCTTTCTTCAAAGGCAATCCTTCTTGCAACACTCCTAGTCATCCTTGTGAATTTTTTTATTTTTTTTTCTACAGAAGAAGACTCAATAACCATATCTCTAGGGTTTTTAAGAATTTTAATCTTTCAATCGAGGTATCTTCTTTTGTAGCCTGAGATTTGTGAAATTATTCTTTAAATCCAGCCAAGAAATGTTCCCAAATCCTTTGTTTTTTGTTCAACTCCTCCATGATCAACAATTAGATTAAAACCTGGTGGATGACACTATGTTTGGTGTTTTTTGGATGAGTTTGAACCCTAGCTAACATTTTTGTTAATCTTTTCAAAAAAAAGAATGGAAGACTCATTCTCCTTTCTCCTGTGAAATGCAGTAAAAATCTCATGTGATACATCAAAGTAATAGTATATCTACCTTCACAAGTAATAAACTTATGAACCATCTTCAGCAGTTCGCCCCATTCATCCTTGAGCCATCTCCTTGGAATGTCTTTGCTCCAGTCATGGTTTTGATTCTCTATCTTTAAAAATTGATCGGTTTCTGTATGGGTAATGGTTTGGTTCTTAAACCATTTTTCTCCATCTGTAGATAACTTAGCAGAAACTGCAATGGATTCCTCTAAAACATGTAGATTCAAATATCCAATATTGATCTTATTGTCATCAATTTTTTCTGCAAATGCTCTAGCGATCTCCGGATTAGATCCTCGTAGTTTTTTTAATAGAGAGAACCAGCCATCCTATTTTAATTTATCAACGAACTTACAATATGCATCGAGAAGCTCAGAGCCTTATGGTTCCACACGTACAACATTTCCTCCTTTACCCATTTCCTGCAAATTGTAAATTCTTTCTTTCTAACTCTTTAAGCCGATAGTTAGAAGAAATAATGGATAGGGTTATAGTTTAAGGTAAGAAAAGGGAATAAAAATTCATCATTTTTAAACACTACATCCGATATGCATCGAAGTCACATCATGAATGCACAATCATTACAGTGATTGAGCGGTGTGGATAACTAATTTTGAAATTAACAAGTCAAAGATTGATGATGATTTTTTAGAGGATATAGCTATCAATCTCAGGATGTACCATCATATGATAACCTTTTAAGCGAATCACCAACCAACATATGTATGACTTATTCAATATAACTATAACCTTTAATTACCCATTAAACCTTAATGTAGAACTTCTGGTAGCAACAATTTGCTACAAATGTTCAGAACTTCAACAAAGGTATTGATTTTTTACGTTGTAAGTTTGTTTATGGGAAACCATGCTTTTCATAAAACAGACTGACTTTTTGACCTGTTCGTGACTCATGGAAGACACCCCTTAATACTTATTACAGGCTCTTGTAAATTTTTACAATAGACTGGAACAAACAAACCAAACTGAATCAGACAGACCATACTAACCCAATAGAACTTTGGAAAAGGTAAGAATTTTTTTTATCATTGTAATTTAGGTGCTAACAGAGGGCTTGACATCATGTGGAAGAAGACATAATCAAGCCATCAATCATGTGCCATGATTAATCCAAATATATATTTTAGGTTATGAGAGTAAATGATGTCCCTTATACAAGATGCAACATCAACACTAAGAATATATAGCCAATAGACAACATGCAACCATAGAGTAGTGAAGGAAGGACCATAACATGATATTAGAAAGATAAAAACCAAGAAATGTAGCCTTCAAATGAATGGACAGCCCAAGCTACAAGTTATATCTTCAGTAACAACTTCATAGGATGAAATGAGCCATTAACATGCACCACATTAAATATTTTATTGTATAAAAGTATAACACAACATCATAAAGAGTATAATAGGGCCAATATGAAATAGAGTATAAAACAATAGCAGAAAGAGTACAATATTTCACTTTCACACAACCCAAACTTCTAGGAAATCCAAGGAGAAAAGATACCAAAAAGCCTAGAATAGTTTCATTCCCCTACATCAACTTATCCCACATAAACTAAATATGAAAATTAAAATTCACAGTGTTTATAATAGTAGTAAAACAACAAGTATAGCAGTAGTAAAACAACCCTTAGATTATTCAATGATGATGTCATATCACTTTAAAAATGTCCTTTTACTTACGTTAAATCATCAAGACATATATAGTTGTAAATAATAATACATGAAGAATGTATATGGCTGAAAATAAAATCTGAAAAACACACAAGATTTGGATAGCTCAAAACTTCATTAATATGTTCAAGATGAAGTGCATATCCATACCATAGCTTTCTCTCAAGGCTAGTACAAGTCCACTAACTTTGCAAAACCCTAGCTAGGAAAAAAAAGAAAACCTAGATCAAACAAGGAGCTTCAATATGAAAGAATGAATGATCCATATGGATGTCGGTGGCCTCCCACCTATTCCAACTAGCTCATTTTGGCTTTTTTGCAGTTTGGCAGTTTTTTCCTAGTTTTCGAGTCCCTGACTTTCGGGGTCGTTTTGAGGCCCTAAACAACGTTTTTAGGGATCGCCATAGTTATATTATAGACGGAGTCATAGTCTGACAGAAACATGTGTAGTATTCAGATAGACCTTTCCAATGGGCTATCATGTGCCTAAACCATAGATCGTATGCAAAAGTTATGACCCCGGGAAGTTGATGTACTAACTTACCCAAACGAGGCCCACATGATGTTGATTAAGGTTGGTTGTCATTGATGTCAACCCTTGAAGAAAGTCCCGTAGTACAAAGTTTTGGGTAATGGACCCAATATTGTTTGATGTAAATATGACTCATTATTGTTTTTTCATGGTTGATAAGAAGTAAATATCGATGAACTTCAACGTGGTCCCCTTATGGTGAAAGCCCTCATGGGAAGACACTTTGCGAAGTAAGAGAACCCATGCTTAATTTTGGAATAATGAGATGAAGGATAGTGAATTTGTCAGGGAAACTATCCTAGATGGATAATGCTTTTCATTCCATTTCCGGTGGTATGTAGAACATCACATAACTCCTCACGGTTAGAGAGTTATGACCATGTGACGTTGGAGAACCCGGGTTTGGGTAATGGACCCAAGTTTGTTTGATGGATAACGGTATGATTTTTGATATATTTGAAGGTAATATTATTCTATATGTATAGTACATGTCATTCCATTTCTTTTGGTATGTGGAATGTCACATAACTCCTCACGGTTTGAGAGTTATGGCCTTACGAAGTTGGAGGACCCTCATATGTCATCTAGAAGCCCCAAAAGGTCAAAGTAGTC
>ML794995.1:149531-213356 GCA_009831015.1 Picea engelmannii | reverse complement strand
AAAGGTAAATAATAAAGTGAAGTGATGAGTGTATTATAATTCAAAGTGAATACAAAATAAATTATTTCAATAATAAATTTAATGGAGAAATTAGAAGTGGGTTAACCCTAAAATAAGGAAAGTGGGTCAAGTGACCTAGAAGACGTTTTTAAGGAAGCTACTTGGAGAGTATAAATAAGAGGCAAGGCTCTCTCATTTTAATCACACTTGACAATATTGAATATCTATAGGTGTCTGAGGTAACCAAGGATATCTAAGCCTAATTTCTGAGGGAAGGTGAAGAAAAGAAGGCCGAAATGTAAGCAAGGATAAATTATTTTGATGGTGCTTTCTAAGATATGTTATTTACAGGTCATCTCACCATTTTCGCTATAAAAAAAATTTCTGTAATGATTCAGACCATGAAATTACTATTCCATTGAGAAAACATATCCAAGTATCTGTGGTAAAAAATCCATCTTGTGGTTCGTTGTATTTTTGGAGTTACACTCCGTGCAAAATAGGGTTTGTAGCTAGTCCTGAAACTAGTCAAAAACAGGTGTTTCAGGTAAAAACGTCATAAATTATTCATAACAGGTCCAAATTCAGTGAAACAAAATATTTTGGTTAGGGTACATTCTGTAGTATTATTTCTAATAGTTTCATATCAATTCAACCAATATTCTGTGTGGGGCACGCTCTACAAGGTCACTCTCTAGAATAAGCCAGAATTCAGCAAGGTATGTCATTTTTTCTATAACTCCTTTTCTGAGAGGTTCCAAGTAGTGACACCTGGAGGAATTTCATAAAACAAATTGAAGAACATTGTGTATTAGTTTTAGATATTTATACATTACAGGTTCAAATTTATGATTACTTCAATTTAGGGTTGTTGACTAATCCAAAACTAGGCATGTGAGACTAAAGAAACGTTTGATGAAAATGCTAGTCTCTTGTTGTTAAAGTTAAGGAAGGTTTGCAGGAATGTGATAATATACACCAGGTCTATTACATAGCTACAAATCATATTTGGATGATGAAATTGATGAGGGATTTTGGTTGAGGTACATGTTGAGTACATGGTTGAGACAAGTAGTTGATAAGTTGGCACATACATGAAGTGTATAGTTGATGATGTTGGTACATATTGATGAGTCATAGTTGATGAGTAGTTGACACATGATTGGTACATACTTGGCACATGGTTGGATGAACTTGTTTATGGTACAGGTTGATTGTGGGTTGTTTGGTACAGGTTGGTGCATGGTTGATGCACTTATTTATGGTACAGGTTGATTACAAGTTGAGGTACAAGTTGATGCATGGTTGATGTATGGTTCATATTTATTGGTATAGTTTTACAGTGGTATATCTCGTAGTGATAGTGTGACAGTGGTTCCATCATTCTACTTCTACTTTAGGGTGGCAGGACGGGGCAAGGACAGGTGGTTGTAGCCACCTTCCAGTTGTAGGCAGAAAACATAGGGGGTTGTAGCCTCCTTCTAGTTGTAGCCAGAGAATTGGGGAGTTGGAGTTTCCTTCAGGTTGTAGCCTAAGAAACTAGGGTTTTGGAGCCTCCTTCCAGTTGCATCTAGAAAACAAAGGAGGTTGGTGCTTCCAATGAATGTAATTCTTCAAGACATATAAGAAAAATCATTCCGTGATTTTCTCCCGATTTGGGTTTCCACATAAAACACTGGTGTACTGTGTATGTGTATGATTGTTCATTTGTTCATTGGTTATTTACTCTGCAATTATTGGATGATAATGCTTCATTGATATAACACTTGGATTATATGGTTAAAAATGATTAAATTGCTCTATTATTGATTCACCCCCCCTCTCAGTAATCCAACAATTGGTATCAGAGTCGGTTCCTTAAGGAAACAGTTTAACCACTGGAAGGAGATCATGGAATATTCTGAGAATGGAGTACCGATGTTTAATGGTCAGAATGGTTTTAAGTATGAGATGTGGAGCATAAGTACGGAAGTATTTTTATAGGCACAGGGACATTATATTTGACTATCAGTTGTTACAGGATATTATAGTTCAAAAAGGGCAAAGAATGTAGCCAAGAAGGAATTGAGGAAAAATAACAAAATAGCAATGGATTTCATCTGGGAAGGATTACCTAATCCGATAAGAGAAAAGGTTGGTAAATGTTCATCAGCAAAAGAACTTTGGGATAAGTTACATGACAAATATTCTTCACCTATCACAGATTTAGAAAATGTCAAAGAAGATGCAGATACAAATCAAGAAGAATTATGTTCACCATGTCAAGAAGATTAAGAAGATGAAGAGTACATAATCACCAAAGGTATGTTGTTTTGTGTTAATAGTGAAAAACGTGGACATCTTAAAATAGAATGCCATGAAGGAAATGAGACAGGAAAAATAATTGAAAAGGAAGACAATTATAAAGAAGAATTGATTAGTGCTTTAGATGAACTAAGAGAATAAAACAATTCACTCAAGAAAGAATTGATGAAACAAAAGGAAAGTGTTCACATTTTTTAAGAAGCCCAACAGGTCATCGTGAACTTAATAACTCAACTAGCAGAAGCCAGAAAGATCGAAGAAAATCTTGAATATCAAAAGCAGTGTTTGGAAACCAACATAGCAGCACAGAAGGAAGAAGCAGAAATGAGAGAGAAGATATTGACAGATCATCTTAAGGAAAGAACTAACGATCTAAACCAGCTTGAGGCAAAGTTTGGTCAAGAGAAAGGACTTGAAGAAGAAATAATCACATTAAAAATTCAGCTTAAAGAAGCGAAAATAACAGAAGAAGTCATAAAGTCTCAGATAATGAAGAAAGAAGAAGAGGTTGAGAAGCTTGAAGAAGAAGTTGTCGCATTGAGAAGTAAAATCGTCAAGCTCAAAATGAACATTGAAGAGACAGAAACATCCACATCAGTTATAGAGAATGAAGAGAAGCACTCTAGGTTGCTAGAAAAGAAGAATGAAGAAAATAGAAAGAGTTATGCATAAGTAATCAAAGGAAGGAATCATGGTTAAACAAAATCTAAGAAAACTCTTAAAGATACATCTTCAAGGGGACCATCCATGTTCAAGACACAAAGAAGTTTCAATCATGATCATGATCAGTCAAGACAAAAATTCAGAAGGACTATGCCACAAAGAAGATCATTCACTCCCAGGTATGCAAATTTATTTTATGGTCATTGGTTTTATTGTACTAACTTTGGACATAAGGTTGCAGATTGTAGGGATTATAAAAGAAATGTTCAAGCAAGAAGTGCCTATGTGGCCACACGTAACATTGAGTGTTACAAATGTCATAACTATGGACACATAGCCAGTGATTCTAGAAGCATTATCGATACTTCCACGAAAGCGAATATTGATATCATATATAAGAAAATATGGATAAGAAAACAAGAAGAACAGGTGAACAAAGACCAGGTACCAGATATCCTAAGATTGGCAATTATTACACATTATTTTGGTCACTCTAGTGATGTCTCTACAGTGATGTATTTAGGCTCCCACAAGGACCTTTTTTCTTGAGAAAAGTGACTACTGTCTTCTCCCAAAAACACATTTTTAAGATGAGTTCGTAATCTGCCTATGTTACAGGATGCGAAAATCCTTCATTCTCGTAGGCAACCCACACTTAGGGTGCGAACTGTTCGTAGTCTTCTCTATAGGTAGGGTGCGAACCTGTTTTTAAGCTTGGAAAGGAGAAGAGGTCACGAAGGTTCTAGAAGGGAATCTTCTAGAAAATGAGTTGGCATTCGCATGGTTGGCATCCTACTGAATTCTCGGATTTAGTGGGATCATCCTCATCCATTTAACCATCTCTCCTTCTCCTATATATTGAAAGGTTTCTCATGGAAAAGGTTAAGCAAGATTGAATGAAGAATTGGTGAAAGAATTGTGTGAAGAAATATGCTTGGATAGAAGCTTGAAGACTTTATTTGGTCTATCAAGTTGTATTGGATATTCTTCATGCAAGTGCAGATCTAGTGTGTGTGTTGGAACCAATGGTCACTGAAAGGAAGCTTGTGACATCAAGGTGATCTGGTTGTATCTTCTACTTTCATTTAATATAATACAGCAGCATGTCCCTTTCCCATAAAATCACTCTTATTTTATTGCATAACTCCTTGATCATATGCATAGGTTGACATTGAATATGCTTTTCCATCTTCACTTTGGTTGGTTTGTGTTGTCTTGGACTTGATTTCACAAGAGCACCAGAGAAAAGCAGGAACAACAGAGACCTAAGGAAGCAATATAAAGGTATGTCACTCATTCCTTCTTAGTAGTAGATTCAATGATTGCAACTTAGGGAAAGAGCCGTGTCATGTCCTGTTTTGTTCTAGATCCAGGTGGATCTAGGGAGATTTGTTAGTGTCCGCACCTAGCAATTTATCCGATAACAAAATTGGCGACTCCACTGGGGATACAACCCATTTTAGTGGTTTTTTCTTGGCCATTTTCTCTTGACCTACCCTTTTTCATTCCCATCAATCTCTGAGTCTTGAGGATACCCTTATAGACTCCCTGGATCCAGAAGTTCCCTCAAAATTTTTGTCATTTTTCCAAAATTTACTTGATTACAGACCTTCTCGCACTGCACCTTTCTGTAGTCTGCGAGAATAACTGAGGTTCACACCCTAGTGTTCAATTCAGTGTGAACTTCTTGCAATTTGCTTGTGTCTAGCCTACGAGAATCATTGATTCTCTCACTGTACCCCACTGCCAGCCTACGAACTCACTTGTAAAAACTTTGGATCAAATCTTTTGTGTCCTCAGATGCCCAGATTTGTTTGTGTGTCTAGGAAGAACTTCTTTGGCCACTGATTGAATGTTTCTTGACTTCAAATCTCGCAAATGATTAGCTTTCGGAAATTGAAAGCCCTTCTTGTTCATGTTTTCTCAATTTTTACCTCTTGACCTTTTCTTAACAAGGGTATAATCTCTGATTCTGAAATCCGAGTGCTTGTTTGGTCGGGAGCCTTTGATTGGTTTAAAAGTTGAGATTAATTGTCCTTTTCAATTGGTTATTACTTGGAAAATTGTTACCCATGTGCATTTTAAGAGACTGGTCTTGTCAGTTTGTTATTTTTGTCTTCATTGAAAGATCGGTTTGGGTGTTTGTTGTGTGTTTCTTTTTCATTGGCTGCTTACTTTTCTTAGTTCCATCCTTGTTGCTTGGTTTCTAATAAACAATTAAAGACATTTTCTTTCTAAAGCACCCTTATATTTGAAAAATATCAACATTCAAGTATTGAAAAAGAATGAATAGGGAAGTTGCATTGTTCATGATTGTTTGATATTACATTGTAGAGAAGATCATACATCGTAGTTCGCATTATTCCAAAAAACTCTTCTTTCCCTCCTGTAAATATGATTCATCGAACAAAAATTTGTATCATTCATCCTTATTTACACATTGTTGGGTCAGAGTCTCACACAACATCGGTTTCATTTTCGTCTCCTTTTGAGTAACAACAACCTTTAATAATATTGCGCAAATTTAAAATTTAACCAGTAACTTTTTCTAGGGCTCTTTTACACCAACATTAGCTAGGCTAGAGCTTTGGAATAGGCAATGAGACACACTTTCCAAAGTGAAAAACACACAATAGTATCTTGTGATAGGGAGTGTCAAATTCCATTTGTAGCATTTTGTCCTAGGAAGCCCTTCTCACATGAGGGTCAAACCTGAGGTCACATTGAGATTGACAGAGTTACTCACCCTGCTTTATTGAGATCGGTGTAGAGATTGCATGTATTACGGGGGTCACTTGAAGGTATACCCACAATGATGAGTGGAAGCCTCTCAAGCTGATTTCAGGCTAGATACCCTACCCTTGCGTGTGGATCAGACTGTCGACTGTTCCCCCAGGAATTATTGTTGTTGGTGGTAACCTTAGTAGCCTATCTTCTTAGGGTCTTACACAAGGTGACTATGAAGGGGTAAGTCTTCACGGTACCCAGAATCAATGTTGGCCAGACTCACTCGGGCTCCTTGGAGGGTATACCCACGATTGTGTGTGGGAGATTTCACCAAGCTGTAAGTCTGTTAATCAGGTCGTCAACGTAAATTTTCCACCCTGGCCCAGCCCCTTCTTGTCTCATCGTTGTGACGTTGGATTTCATCACCAACTAGTGACTTCGGAATTAGAAGGTCTTGTTTGCTTGGTTTTGCTTCCTAGATTTTATTAGCACATGTTGTTTGTTTATCCAAGTTGGCCATAGAATTTCTTTCGTAAAAATCTAACTCAATCAAAATTGACCCTCCATGTCATTCACGTAGAATGCAAGGCCTACCCCCATAACATCTAGAAGGTTCTCAACCCTTGCCTACCAACTCACCGGAGGGCTCTCCCCAACAGAGTGAAGTCCAAGATGTTGCCACTCCACAAGTGGAAAGAACTAACTCTTTAGAACGGTTCTGAATTACCAATTCTCGAGAGGACTTCCGACTTCCTACTGACTCTGAGAAATGTATTGTGCGAGTGAATTCTTCTGGAGATATAGTTGTTCAGTCTTCTGGATCACCAACCGGACCTTTCATAGGACTTGAGGGTCAAGATCATTTTTGGACTACTGGCATTTTTATACGGGATCTCTTTGGCTTAGAAGCAGGCGTTGATATCACTGTCGCACCTGAGCTTCCTGAAACATCTAATCCAGACGTAGTACCTTTTACTACTACCTATTATTTTCCTGGTACAGATGCTCCGCCAGCTGACCACATCTTAACTATCCCTCTACAAACGGTCCATTACACAATGGTCCTAGATACTACGAGTCCTCACACCGGGACTACGGCGGCTATCCAAGCCCCCATTGGCACACTGCTTCCGCCTAGATACACCCCAATCTGTGGTGTGGTTGTTGGGACCCCGAAACCCCCCACTTCGGACGTGTTATCACAACCCTTCCCCTCTCAACAATAGGCCCAATTGGTCATTCATGACCAACCTTCCCCCTCCAATACATCCTATGTCTTAATGTGTACAGGTGCTTCAAAGAAGAATGACATCACACTTACCACTCAAGCCAAAGATTACTCTTCCTCCAAAGAGAAGGTTGATGCAATACCTCCTTCGTTGGTCCAACCATCTCCCACGACCCCACCTACCAACGGTCCTCTTCATCTCGAACGACTGAGCCTCGATACAGTTCTTCGCCCTCCCCCAAAGGGTGTTGTTCGAAAATCGGCTTTCAATCCTCATGCACGTGCTACCCAAAACTACAGTATTGTTGAAGATCTGGCCCAAGCACCGCCCGCGATGTCAACCCTCGAAGTCCTTCAGACTTGTCCTATACAACGGAAGGCACTGTTGAAAACTATTGGTGGAATCAACCCTACAGATACGAATTTAATAATTTTTTACTTGGAAGATCACATTCCAAGGTTACCCCCTCAACTCACATTCCAAATACAAGTTATTGTCTTCGACAAAAACATTTGTAGAATAGTTATTGATGAGGGTGCCCTGACATGTGTCATGTCTATTACCTGTTGGAAATCCATCAGCTCTCCTCCTTTGACTAAATCCCACAACACTCTCAAAGCCTTCAATGGCTCTAGTTTTAAGCCATAAAGTGTCCTCCCTTCATTTCCTATTACGTTAGAAGGCAAAACAGTCAACGTTGAAGTGGAGATCTTTGACGCTCCTCTCGATTACAACCTTCTACTTTGTCGTAGCTAGATCGATTCCATGCGTGTAGTTGTGTCCACTCTTTTCCATGTTGTGTGTTTCCCACATCAAGGAAAAGTAGTTATCGTAGACCAATTGGCCTTCTTTCACTCTGATGCACGTACCGACAACGTACCTTTCATTGCAAAAACCCCCTCTGAATATGAGAATGCCGATGTGGGTCTTCTTAAAGATTCCTCTTTGATGGGTACTTTCCCCATCCCACAACCCAATGTTCCACACCCGTTTGTCGCCTCGATCCACATGATCTCCACCTCTATTCACAGAACCCCTACGTCTTACAACCCGTGGATGGTACCCAACCCCGACAATCATCTTCGTTATGGCGATGAAATGCCTTTGAGTCCGGTCGAATCCGCTTATCAAGCCATTCCATCGGAAACCCCCTCTCTTGGTGATTTATCTCCAGATCCATTCCACATGATTTTTCCTACAGACGAGGTGATTATGTCTGTTATGTCTGTGGAAGATACCCCTTGGGATGATGGACATCATCATTCCATCCTCTTCCTGGAACAACGCACCATCGAGGGTTACCAACGACTCTCGACCCCATCGACCATTGTCATCATTTCTACCGTTCCCAAGTCTACACACGATATGTTCTATGAAGGGAACTTAAGTAATATCTCACCCACCATTCCCCTCGACATATCCATAAAACCTAGAGTTGTCGAAAATGTGCATATCGGAACTTCGTGTTCCCATGACGAAGTTGTCACCTACAAGTCTCTTTTCCAAGAATTTTGTGACTTCTTCGCATGGAGCTATGAAGAAATGTCGGGGATTAACCCCGACATTGTGGTACATGACATTAAGACATACCCAGGCGGTAAACCCATCCAGCAACGACTTCGTCCGGTCCACCCACGTAAAGCAGTCGCTATCAACCTTGAAGTTGAGAAACTTCTCAAAGCTGGCTTTATTTACCGTGTGGCTCTAACTGACTGGGTTTCCAATCTTGTTTTGATTGACAAGAAACAAGGCACAATCCATGTGTGTGTTGATTATAGGGACATTAACAAATCTTGTCCTAAAGACAACTTTCCTACCCCCTTCGTTGACCATATCGTCGACGATTGTGCCAGAAGTGAAATCTTCTCTCTGATGGATGGTTTCTCCAGATATAATCAAATCAATATCGTACCCACGGACCAACACAAGACCGCTTTTATTTGTCCTTGGGGAACTTTCGACTACCGAAAACTTTCATTCGGTTTAAATAATGTCGGCGCAACTTTTCAACATGCTATGTCTTACGCCTTCCATGATATAAAGCACATTTTGCATCCATATCTAGATTACTTACTCGCTCATTCCATGTGCCGTGTAGATCATCCAATACACCTCTGCACCATTTTCCTTCGATGTCGGTTTTACCATATACGCTTGAATCCCCACAAATGTATTTTTTGTGTAGAATCTGGTTGACTTCTGGGTCTAGGGATCAGGGTAGACCCTTTGAAGGTTGAGGCGATTCTCAATCTCCCTCCTCCTTCCTCACTTTGTGTTAGGGTCCTAACCCGCACATAGGTAGATCAATATATTCGGATGTAATAAAGGTCAATATTAATAAGGCCTTTCAATAAAATAGAATAAGGTGGATGTAAGAAGAACTAATAGAAGCTTCTGCTTCTAGAAGGATCTTCCTCTAGATGCTTCTCTTGATAGACATATTTAGTATAAATAAGGGTCGAGGGTATGAAAACCCTAGCTTAGAGATTATTGTAACAGAGCATTTCTCGACTGGAGATTTCCCCCTCGAAGAGGCCCGTGAACATTACTTTCTGAATTAAAGTGTTGTTTTTGTTGTTGTTCTTATATCATTTATGTGTTATTGTGAAGATTATGCTAGTTATATTACTGTTATTCTGCCATTTCTAGCATTTTATTTATGTTCTGCATATTTATTATATCTGGTATCTTGCACTTCGCCAGTTACAAAGTTTTCAAGGGAAGGCAAACTTTCTCCGTCGTTTCATCCTGAACTATGATGAGCTAACTCTTGGATTTACGCAACTGCTCAAGAAAAGTTCTGAGTTCATATGGGATATCACTGCCAACAGAGCTTTTAAAGCTTTGAAACTATCTTTGACACATACCCCACTACTCTTCCCACCTAATTACAGTCAGGATTATTTCCTTTACCACGCAGCCTCGGACTATACCATCGCTATGGTTCTCGTCCAGGAGGATGATTCTCATGATGAACATGTCATCTATTACTTGATTCGGAGTCTCACGACTACTGAAACCAAGTATTTACATGTTGAAAAACTGGCCTTGGCATCCATCCAAGTTGTTCAATGTTTCCGGCGCTATATCCTTTCTCGCAAGACTACGGTAATTTCTAAATGCAACCCTATGCAGCACATTCTTACATGCCAATTGTTAGGGAGGAAATACTCCAAATGGATCATAATAATCTAGGAGTTTGACTTAGAATTTGAACGCGCTAAGTCCAAGAAATCCTTGGTGTTTGTCGAGTTGATATGCAACCTTCCCTGCTCTGAGATGGAAAATGTAGCAGCAGATTCATTACCCGATGAATCCCTTTTCATGATTAGTTCTGATGACCTTTGGTATGAAGATATCATCATATATCTCCAGACCCAGACATTCCAGCCCAATTTGTCTATCACTGACCGTTGTTGAATACACTACCAAGCTCGTCAGTATATTATCCTCGGTGATACTCTTTATCGTCATGGGATTGACTCCATTTTTCAACGCTGCCTCACATTTGACGAAGCCGAGAAATCCCTAAATGACTGTCATTTTGAAGCCTGTGGTGGTCACATGTCCGGGTATGCTACTGCCCAGAAGATCTTACGAGAAAGGTATTTTTGGCCTTCTTTATTCAACAATTGTATAATCATTGTCCAAAAATGCCACGCTTGTCAAACCTACAACAATAAAATACGATCACACCCTGTGGTCTTCGTTGGTCCTTTTGCAAAATGGGGTATTGATTTCATGACATGTCACCCTCACTCGGCCAGGGGGCATGGATACATTATTGTAGCCGTAGATTATTTTACGAAATGGGTCGAGGCGATGCCAACATTCGACAATATCGGAAGGACTGCAGCATTATTTAAATTCAATCACATTATTGCTCGGTTTGGTGTTCCTCAAGCTATTGTTACTAATCACGGTAGCCACTTCATAAGCTTCATGATGTCCAAAATCACTGAAAAGTTGGGTCTTCACCATGAAAACTCAACACCCTATTACCCACAAGCCAACGGCCAAGTTGAAGTAATAAACAAAATCCTCATTACCATGCTTCGACGAATGACAGGGATTCACAAAACAAGTTGGCACACAATGTTGTTTTCAGAATTGTGGGCTTACCGGACATCCGTTAAGTCTTCTACCGGGTTTACACCATTCCATCTAGTCTATGGTCTAGAAACCATCTTATCGATTGAATGTGAGATACCCTCCCTAAAACTAGTCGTCAAACTTCTCCCAAACACTTCTGCCGAAGAAGAACGTCTAGTGTATCTCATGCAATTAGACGAAACCCATTGCGATGCCACCCTAGTTATAGAAGCCCAGAAGAAACACGTCAAAACCCAATACGACAAACATTTCAAGCCACGCGTTTTCTCTGAAGGCGATCTGGTTCTCCTTTACGAACAAGATCGGGATATTCAAGGAGCCGAAAATTTTGAAGCTATGTGGCGAGGTCCTTATGTCGTCAAACGAGTTTTGGAGAAAGGAGCTTATGATTTAGTGGACTACAATGGTATCCCTTTGAGTGAACCCAGAAATGGGTTGTACTTAAATAAGTACTATGATTAAGACCACCTGTGTATGAGTGCTTTTATTTTATTGTATCATACTTTTTGTTACTTTAGTATGTTTTTTCGTTATTTGGTCTCTGCCCTCGATCGCTTATCTTGCATTGTGTTTGGTTTCCAGATGTCGGAGTCTTCGCCACCCCACATTGGCTTCACCGATGGCGCTAGCCATAGTACTCAGAACCTTGCTTCTGCTGCATGGGCAATTTATGCCCCTACGAATGAACTTATCAGTCTACGAGGTGTGTGCCTCGGTCATGCGACCAATAATATTGCAGAATATAGTGTCATCATCGAATTGTTGATTGATGCTATTTCGCTTGATATATGCCACCTGGTTATACGACTCGATTCGCAGCTAGTAATACTACAACTAAGTAACATCTATGCTATCCAAAGTCCTACTTTATTACGAGTATATTTATGAATTCACCTCTTGGAACGTTATTTTGATTATATCAAATATCAGAACATTCCTAGATTTCTAAATACATTGACTAATGCATTAGTTAACTATGTGTTAGACAGACATTTGGGACATTTATAAACCAAACACACATCACATGTATAACACAACACAAAATAAGCTGGTAGAAGCCATATATATGTATATAAAGATCAAAAGCTTTTACAAAAAGTTTTTGTCCAAGGATCAAAATCTCAAAATATGAAGCCCATAGCTTCTACAAAATAGCATCACGGATGACACTCACGATAACACACAACTGCTCAGGCTACCCTATGAAGCAGTCGATTGAGAGACTTAGACACACCCACAGTATGGTGTTGGTAACGTCTCAGAATCTCCCCAATAGAAATATCTGAGATGTTCACGGTCAACCCCTCCAAGTTCTGCTCCACTGTCTCATAGTCTTCATCATCCCATCTCTCCACTGGAACCTCACCTTTGAATGGGAGACATTCCTGGAGGTCGATACGGCCCCACATCTGTGTCATCAAAAAGAAATTTTTTGATTAGTTCTTGGATAAACATAAAAATATTTCATATGATAAAATTTGCAAAAACATTTAAAAAGAACAAAATGTGTACTTCTTACCTAAGTCACCCCACTGAGCATCCTAAGGGAAGGCCAAATCTGGATCCCCTTAGAAATCCAAACCATCATATGCGTAGTCATCAATCATCAGCATCTGGGGCCTTAACCAGTCAAAAAAGAATCATTGTACTTGATTATGGGCCCTACTACGTGTCGAGCCATGAGGTTGCACCACCTCAGCATCCTCGGATCCTGTGGGGACAGTAAACCCCAATCAACCTGTAGTCGCAGCAGTGGGACCCTCTCGAGGAAGAATGACACCAAAAGTGATCCATACCCAGAATGCTTCAAGTCACCCTTTCTGCACTTCGTTAATTGTCTCTTCATACTGCGGAGAACTGCATCTGACCAGTTGAAGACCCAAGGCTCTGTGCACTCTATGGCATATTGGAAATATCTCTAGAGAGCCATGTGTGGAGACGCGCTCCCAACCATGCATGCAATAGTAAACAAAATGGTCTGTAGGGTCAGATCTTGGACCCCCCAAATAACAACCTTACCTTTGCTTCTCTCTGCCTCAGGAACACATTATCGGCGACAATACTCGTTCATCGGGAGTCTGCCGCCTCTACTTCCAGTCAAAGTAGCATGGTATCCACGCCGTGACAACCCCGTTAGAAAATAGATATCCTTGATATCTAAGGTCAGTGTATGGACTCCCACGTGAAATAATTGTTGGTCCACGTCCCACATGTGGACCAGGTATTCCAACAACGTGAGTTGGGCCCTCATGCCCGGGATCCTGAAAATTTTCAATAGCCCACAGTCTTAGAGGGCAGTGACTGTACCCGGGTCATTCCCAGAAATGGAATCATCCTCCTCATGTTCCCTTTCGCTCCATTCCAACATTATGATGGTCAAACACCTGCAAAAGAGCCATGAGAGAGAAGTCAGCAACTTGTTTTAAACTCTTGCATAATTTTTATTAAGCAAAACCTTACTTCAAAATTCATTTTTCAGCCCCCGCAGGTGAGCCTTTTGCACAGTGCGAGATTCTCACAGGTCTCGCAAGGCCCACCCGCGATAATGCTTGTGCGCATGTTGTGGCCCTAAAATGGATGTAAAACCCTAAAAATTGCCAATAAAAACCAAAAATAAACCATGGAAAAGTTGAAAGATCAAGAGCTTACCTCATTGGCTGAAACCATTCATCGAATGATAGCTTATGCTTCCCGCAATCGAGAAAAGAAATTTGGGGGAAAATGAGGTATGTTGGACAAGTTTTTGGCAAAATCACAATGAAATGGTAAAAATCCCTTTTTACCCATATTTATTCACTTTTTACTATTTTTATTGATTTTTTATATTATTTTTATTGCTTTGCTTATAAAACCTAATTCCCTAATAGCCTTGTGAGTATGGTTTTTTGCAGATATAGCAACTTCGAAGTCCGAACGAGGGGGTACAGGTGTTTTTTATTTCTGTCGCATGTACGACTACATTTTTAGGGTTTTTGTAAGAAAAACCTCGAGCTCAGTCTTCTTTCGTTCTCGCACTCGAAAATAAATGAGAACGTAATCGAGTATACTTTTTCTCGTCTTTTCGTACTCTTCATGGTAACACGAAAACAACGAACACAAAGGAGTATCCTTTAATCTCTTTTCACGCTCCGTAAAAACGAAAAGATTGTCGAGCGATCTTGTTCTTTTCACACTCATTAAAGTATTTGAAAAAACATTCGACGGGCGATAGTTTATCACTTTTTCGGTCTCGTCGAACTCTTTTATGAAAAAGGAACTGGGAGAGTTCTCTTTAAGTGTTTTTCAGACTCTCAAAACATGAAAAACCCCCGAGTTTTCTATCCTTGGACTCGTTAAACAAACATCGAAAGACCCGCAATGGGACCGAACCACTCCTTTCTAGGGTTCATTAAATATACTCCGAGGGACTCGTCCAAAGGATGAGCTTACATAGACAAGCATATGTTATCCTCCTCAAGCTTGTGTAAAAATAAAGAGGTACTCGCCAGAGATGGTGGGGGAAATTTTGGGAAAGGGATGTGTATTCGTATTCATATTAATGGCAGTAAGCATCGCTCTTGGACATGACACCCCCTATTCGTCATTTGAATTCGGGTTGGGAAATCCATTTGTCTCTCGTTCGAATTGCTACAAGGTCATATCTTGGGTCGTCTTTGAATGAGTTCTTCCAAGTCCTTGGTCGTGTTGTTCATATCTTCAAGAGAAGTTCAAATGAGCCCTCTATTTATTCGGCCATCTGCAGTTGTTCGTTCTTACTATGTCAGCCTTCCATGTGTCTGTTTCAACCTTTATTCATACTTTGTTTCATCCTCAAAATCTGTTACTTATTTCATGTCATTGATGGGGGATACATCAAGGCCCTCATGTGACAATTCTTGTTTTGTTGACTCCAACTCATTATCTGGAAATAAGACTTAGAAATCATTTAGTACCTTGGAACCTGCATGCCTTAATGGCAGGTCTCTTTTCTTTTGACAGAGGTTTCACATCATTGATCCCTGATCGACAGATTCTGTCGAGTGCTCGACTTCAGTTCATGCATTCGCATTCATTTGGATTGTACTTTGGTACCTTGGAGTCATTGACATCAATGGTGATTTCCCTCGCGCTTGTTAATGGTTTTCATCAATGATCGGTAATCAAGTGATTTCTACTATGTTCGACTTCAACACATGTAATCACATGGATAGATTCGTACTTTCAGGTGACAGGATTGAAGACCCTGGGTCTCATCATTTTTATCGAGGATGCGATGGATTATGTATGATTTGTATCGGCACATAGATCCACTTTGTATTTCATGTGGCTATGTCGTCTTAATTCAAGTCTTCTTGCATAGATCCACAATGTATTCCTGGTGGCTATGTAGAATTTTGATGGAATGGATCCACGGTGTATGATTGGTGGCCATGACCTACATTTATGATTCCATTCATTTGTGATCTGAGCATGGGAATTCCTACCTCAGAACTGGTATTATATTCTACAGATGCTTGCATGTTTCCAATTAGGTGCGCTCCTGGTTTCTGAGACACACACGCAGTTTACAAAGTATTTCGGCTGTCACAGATTCCAGCCTCATACTTTGGGGGGAATTTTGTTACACATTATTTTGGTCACTCTGGTGATGTCTCTACAGTGATGTATTCAGGCTCCCACAAGGACCTTTTTGCCTAAGAAAAGTGACTATTGTCTTCTCCCAAAAACACATTTTTAAGATGAGTTTGCAGGCTGCCTATATTACAGGGTGCGAAAATCCTTCATTCTCGCAGGCAACCCACACTTAGGGTGCTAACTGTTCGCAGTCTTCTCTATAGGTAGGCTGTGAACCTATTTTTGATCTTGGAAAGGAGAAGAGGTCACGAAGGTTCTAGAAGGGAATCTTCTAGAAAATGAGTTGGCATTCGCATGGTTGGCATCCTACTGACTTCTTAGATTTAGTGGGATCATCCTCATCAATTTAACCATCTCTCCTTCTCCTATATATTGAAAGGTTTCTCATGGAAAAGGTTAAGAAAGATTGAATGAAGAATTGGTGAAAGAATTGTGTGAAGAACTCTGCTTGGATAGAAGCTTGAAGACTTTATTTGGTCTATCAAGTTGTATTGGATCTTCTTCATGCAAGTGCAAAGCTAGTGTGTGTGTTGGAACCAAGGGTCACTGAAAGGAAGCTTGCGACATTAAGGCGATCCGGTTGTATCTTCTACTTTCATTTAATATAATATAGCGGCATGTCCCTTTCCCATAAAATCACTCTTATTTTATTGCATAACTCCTTGATCATATGCATAGGTTGACATTGAATATGCTTTTACATCTTCACTTTGGTTGGTTTGTGTTGTCTTGGACCTGATTTCACAAGAGCACCAAAGCGAAGCGAGAACAACAGAGACCTAAGGAAGCGATATAAAGGTATGTCACTCATTCCTTCTTAGTAGTAGATTCAATGATTGCAACTTAGTGAAAGAGTTGTGTCTGTCCTATTTTGTTCTAGATCCAGGTGGATCTAGGGAGATCTTTTAGTGTTTGCACCTACCGATTTATCCAATAATAGAAATAAAATGAGATATAGAAAATTCTATAGACAAAAATAAAGATGTCAGATACATAAAGGTTTGGAAAATAACTGAAAGAAAGGAAGGGCAAGTAAATAAGGAACAGGTTCAAGAGATTATACTTTCAGGCATTGTAGTGAAAGATCAATCCACAGACAGAAAGAAAGAATTCAAAGCTCAGAGAGATAATGAATCTACCCATGAAGATGATGATGAATCTACCAATGAAGATGATGATGAATACACATCAGAGCAGGAATTGTTCTGAGCCATCCGGCTTAGAGACTCCCAAGTAATATGAATATTAGACAGGGGGAGTCTATGCAATAGCTATGATAAACCAAAGAACCATCCTTCGAGCAGCTTGCAGAGTTTGAGAAGACATATTTAGATAAATTAGTTAGCAGAAGTACAGTTTGATAGTATAATGATAAATGGGTTAGCATTATGGACAGTTGCGCAAGTAGAGTCTTGGATAGTATGGACAGAGATGGATTTTTAAGAACACTTAGCAGATTTGGATAGATATATGATAGTGGACAAGAACATGGATTCATAGATTGGTTCAGAGAGTGGTTCAAAGACAAAGGAACATTATCGTAATGGATGATAATTACATAGGAAATGGCTCAAACAATGCTAATGGATTACAAATTGACGGATATTTTTTGGACACGGGTAGTGCATACATCATTTCACATTCAAAATAGAGTAATGATCAAAAACAACACTAACAAAACTCCCTACGAGCTATGGAAAGGAAGACCAGCAAATGTGAAGCACTTCATAGTTTTTGGAAGCAAATGCTACATCAAAAGATAAGATGGAAGAATGGGAAAGTTTGACTCTCGTGTGGAAAAATGAATACTTGTTGGTTAATCAAGTACAAGGAAAACATACAAGTGTTACAATCTAAGATTAAACAAATTTGTGGAAAGCATCAATGTAACAATTGATGAAACAGGCAGACTAGAATCAAAGGAAGAAGAAAACAAATCAATGGAACAACTTTTCGAAGAAGAAGATGAAAAAGAAGTAGAAGAGGAAGATGAAGATGAAGAGAATCCGACAGAAGTAGAAGAGAAAGTTCAACAAGTATCTCCAAAGACACCTAGAAAACGAGTACAGAAGAATCATCCTTCAGATCAGATTATTGGAAACAAAGATGCAGGAGTTGAGACTAGAAGAAAAATCCATTCACCAGAACAAACACACCTAGCACTCTTATCTACAATTAAACCAATTTTTTTTTAAGAAGCCAACAAGGATGAATTTTGGAATAAGGCCATGGATGAAGAATTGGATCAAATAGAGAAAAATGACACCTGGGAATTGGTTCTAAGACCAAAGAATAAGAATGTGATCGGCACAAAATGGGTTTTCAGGATTAAATTGAATGAATATGGATAGGTTACAAGGAACAAAGCTAGATTGGTATGTGAAGGATATGCACAGATTGAAGGAATTGACTTTGAAGAAACATTTTCCCCGGTTTCCAGACTCGAAGCAATCCATTTTATTTTAGCTTATGCATGCTCCAAAAATATATCAAATGGACGTAAAATCATCTTTTCTGAATGGGGAACTTGAAGAAGAAGTCTACATTGAACAAACAGAAGGATTTCAATTGTCAGAGAACACCGACTATGTGTGTAAATTAAAGAAGGCCTTGTCTGGTCTAAAACAGGCTCCTAAAGCATAGTACTCCAAACTGGATAAGTATCTGCAACAGGAAGGGTTCAGAAAAGGAACTGCAGACAACAACCTCTACATCAAGGTAAGTCAAGGTAATATTTTATTAATTGAAGTTTATGTTGATAATATTATTTTTGGTAGTGATGATGACAGGTTAAGCCAAAAATTTGCAAAAGATATGCAGAAAGAATTTGAAATGTCGCTACTTGGAGAACTATCCTTCTTTATGGGACTTCAGATACGTCAAAGCAACCAAGGAATTTTTATTTCTCAAACCAATTATATCAAAGAAATGTTAAAGAGGTTTGGAATGGAAGATTGCAAACCAGTTGCAAGTTGAGCAAAGATGATGATTCAAAGTCTACAAATCAAAGGCAATACAGGTCAATGATTGGTAGCCTATTGTATGTGACAGTATCCAAACCAGATGTAATGCAGGTAGTTGGACAGGTGGCACGATTTCAAGCAGCACCAAAGGAATCACATGTATTAGCAGTAAAGAGGATCTTCAGATATCTCAAAGGAACAGAAGAGTTTGGATTATCGTATCCTAAAGGAAAAGATCTATCACTTATTGCCTACACAGATGCAAATTGGGCATGTTGTATTGATGACCGACGAAGCACCTGTGGAGCAACGTTCTACTTAGGTGAGTGTTTGGTATCATGGCTAAGCAATAAACAATCATCAATATCTCTATCTACAGCTGAGGCAGAGTATATTGTAGCAGCAGCATGTTGTACACAGGTTCTTTGGATGAAACAAACTTTGACAGATATACAGGTTGAGTATGATGAGCCCACTCCAATATATTGTGATAATACAAGTGCCATCAGTATCTCAAAAAACCCGGTGATGCACTCCAAGACGACGCACATTCCAATCAAGTATCACTTTCGACGGGAACATGTTGCAGAAAAGAACAAGTGGCAGACATCTTCACAAAACCACTTCCATGGGAAGCCTTTGAATATCTTCGCCAAATACTTGGAGTTATTTCTACTCCAAAATGAATGATTTTTGAATTATTTTTGAATGCTTATCTTATATGTCTTAGATGTACACGAGGAAGCACCATAAGAGGACAGTTCAGTCAAGGGGAGCAACCCCAGATGGAAAGATACCTTTTCCATTGATGACAAAGGAGGAGAGATTTATCAGATGCATAGGACATAGGGATGGTTCCAAGGGGATCATATTTATCAGATTCAAAGGACAGAGAAAGATTTATCATATGCAGAGGATAGAGGCATGGTTCCAGGGGGAGCATGAGTGATATGATTTCAGTATTGCATCAGAGTGTTTCCATCAATGCCAAAGGGGGAGATTGTTGATTAAGGTTGGTTGTCATTGATGTCAACCCTTGAAGAAAGCCTCGTAGCACAAAGGTTTGGGTAATGGACCCAATATTTTTTGATGTAAATATGACTCATTATTTTTTTTTCATGGTTGATAAGAAGTAAATATGGATGAACTCCAAAGTGGTCCCCTTATGGTGAAAGCCCTCACGGGAAGACGCTTTGTAGAGTAAGAGAACCCATGCTTAATTTTGGAATAATGAGATGAAGGACAGTGAATTTGTCAAGTAAACTATCCTAGATGGATATTTCTTGTCATTCCATTTCCGGTGGTATGTAGAACGTCACATAACTCCTGACAGTTAGAGAGTTATGACCATGTGAAGTTGGAGAACCCAGGTTTGGGTAATGGACCCAAGTTTGTTTGATGGATCACAGTATGATTTTTGATATATTTGAAGTTAATACTATTCTATATGGCTATTACATGTCATTCCATTTCTGGTGGTATGTGGAATGTCACATGACTCCTCACGGTTTGAGAGGTATGGCCTTACGAAGTTGGAGGACCTTCATATGTCATCTAGAAGCCCCAAAAGGTCAAAGCAGTCAAAGTGGTTTAAGAGATTTTAAAAGGTAAATAAAAAAGTGAAGTGATGAGTGTATTATAACTCAAAGTGAATACAAGATAAATTATTTCAATAATAAATTTAATGGAGAAATTAGAAGTGGTTTAACCCTAAAAGAAGGAAAGTGGACCAAGTGACCTAGAAGATGTTTTTAAGGATGCTACTTGGACAGTATAAATAAGAATCAAGGCTCTCTCATTTTAATCACACTTGAGCATATTGAATATCTATAGGTTTCTAAGGTAACCAAGGATATCTAAGACAAATTTTTTAGGGAAGGTGAAGAAAAGAAGGCCGAAATGCAAGGAAGGATAAATTCTTTTGATGGTGCTTTCTAAGGTATGTTATTTATAGGTCATCTCACCATTTTCACTATAATTTTTTTTTCTATAATGATTCAGACTGTGAAATTGCTATTCCATTGAGAAAACATATCCAAGTATCTATGGTAAAAGGTTCATCTTTTGGGTCGTTGTATTTTGGGAGTTACACTCCATGGAAAATAGGGTTTGTGGCTAGTCCTGAAACTAGTCAAAACAGGTGTTTCGGGTAAAAACATCATAACTTCTTTATAACAGATCCAAATTTAGTGAAACAAACTGTGTTGGTTAGGGTACAGGATGTAGTATTCTGTGTAATATTTTCAGATCAATTAAACATATATTACGTGTGGGGCACGCTCTACAAGGTCGCTCTCTAGAATAAGCCATAATTCAACAAGGTATGCCAGTTTTGCTATAACTCCTTTTCTGAGAGGTTCCAAGTAGTGAAACCTAGGGGAATTGCGTAAACCACACTAAAGAAAATTGTGTATAATTTTTAGATATGTATACATTATAGGTTCAAAGTTATGATTACTTCAAGTTAAGGTTGTTGACTAATCCAAAACTAGGCATGTGAGACTAAAGAAAAGTTTGATGAAAATGTTAGTGTCTTGTTGTTAAAGTTAAGGAAGGTTTGTAGAAATGTGATCATATACACCAGGTATATTAAAGATATACAAATCAGATTTGTATGATGAAATTGATGAGGGATTTTGGTTGAGGTACATGTTGAGTACATGGTTGAGACAAGTAGTTGATGAGTTGGCACATACATGAGGTGTATAGTTGATGATGTTGGTACATATTGATGAGTCATAGTTGATCATTAGTTGACACATGATTGGTACATACTTGGTAAATGGTTGGATGCACTTGTTTATGGTACGGGTTGATTACAAGTTGTTTGGTACAGGTTGGTGCATGGTTGATGCACTTGTTTATGGTACAGGTTGATTACAGTTTGAGGTACAGGTTGATGCATGGTTCAGAATTATTGGTACAGGTTTACAACGGTATATCTCACAGTGATAGTGTGACAGTGGTTCCATCATTCTACTTCTACTTCAGGGTGGCAGGACGAGCCAAGGACAAGTGGTTGTAGCCGGAGAACATAGGGGGTTGTAGCCAGAGAATTGGGGAGTTGGAGCTTCCTTTAGGTTGTAGCCTAAGAAACTAGGGGGTTGGAGCCTCCTTCTAGTTGTAGCTGGAAAACAAAGGAAGTTGGTGTTTCCAATGAATGTAATTCTTCAATACATATAAGAAAAATCATTCTGTGGTTTTCTCCTCATTTGGGTTTCCACGTAAAACACTGGTGTACTGTGTATGTGTATGATTTTTCATTTGTTCATTTCTTATTTACTCTGCAGTTATTGGATGATAATTCTTCATTGATATAACACTTGGATTGTATGGTTAAAAAGGATTAAATTGCTCTATTATTGATTCACCCCCCCTCTCAGTAATCCAACACATGACTTTTGGTGCTTCATCTCCTAGGGTTAGGTTTTTGGATGTCTACGATTTTTTACATTCCTTTTTATTGCAAAAAGGCCTTCAGAGCCTCATTGTAATCATCTTCTTGCGAATTAGTGCAGCCATCACATATCTTCTCAGAGATAAGCCGCCACCATTCTAGCAAGCTTGTTTTTCACTACATTTTACAGTTTTAGCTTATTTCCTTATTGAATAGAAACCAATTTTATTGTATATTTGTTATTTTGTGTTAAGCATCTTTTGATAATAATCTGTATTCATTTCATTTTTCTCATGAAATCCAGATCAGTGGTATCAGAGCGGTTTGCTCCTTATCATTCTTAATGCATGTCCCCAACGAGGTCAGGGTACAAAGAATTGGGTCTCGAGCTTGTTTCGCTTGAGGACAAAAGCTATCGCACACCCAAGCAACCTCTCATGGAAGGAGAAAAGAAACACGACAAGGCATGAGATCCCTTCAAAATGTTTCTTGAGGAATCCCTCATGCAACAGAGGAACGAGATGATGGATAGTTTTGCACAAATCCTTCGGCGGCTACCAATAGGTGATGCATATTCCTCAAACAGAGGTGTCGCCCCCTTCAAGGTATAAATCAACTTCGATATTCCTATTTTTGAAGGTCAGATAGAAGCAGATGTTGTAAACAAATGGTTGAATCTGCTAGAAGGGTATATATCTGTCCATAACTTCTCTAATAGAGAAATGATTACTTTTGCGCTCCTCAAAGTCATTCCCCATGTCAAATATTGGTGGGAAAATTTGTGCGAGCAGAAGGAAATAGAGGAACCCTCATTATTTACAGTCGCGGTCACCTGGGAGTCCTTCAGGGATGCTATTAAGGAACAATACAACCCTTTTGGAAGTTATGACGACCTATACACAAAATGGACCACACTACGGCAGGAAAGAGACCCAACAGTGTCTGAGTTCACAAATATCTTCCTTACCTTGCACACCAAGCTGGGTATCAAAGATTCTGAGTGACATCTTGTGCTCAAGTATCACAGCAGTCTGCATAGATACATCCAAGATGAAATGGAGTTTCTAGACATCTCATCATTGGGCACAGCCTACTGATATGCCATCAAAATTGAGTAGAATCTCAAACAAAAGACGTGGCAATTTGGGCCTGGGAACCCCTCATAGAAAAATCCATGAAAAGGAGGCCCCAACCCACAAAATAAAGGACAGAGAAAAGATGAAATGCCTCAAGACAACCATTCCAGGCCGCAAGAAAATAAGGACACTAGAAAGACAAAGAAAGATATTGGGAAGTGGTGTGACTTCCATAAGAGCCCCTGGCATAACATTGTTAATTTCCACTTGAAGAAATCATTGGTGGTTGAGGTGAAAGCGTGTACTCATATGCGGGTTCTAACTCTGAGTCAAAACCATAAAGGGGGAGACGGATCATTGATGTAGAACCCATTGTTACCTTTTCTACCACCAAGCTCTATCCCAATGAACCAGACGAGCCAGAGGAAGGTGAGCACCTTTTTCATTCACAGATGTGGGTGAAGGGTACCCTGTTGCACTTCATCATTGATAGAAATAGCCAGAAGAACCTCATCTCAGCAAAGGTTGTCAAGTGACTTTCCCTACTGACAATGTTGCACCCACAGCCCTACACCATCAGATGGCTCCACCAAGGAAGCAACATCTGCATCAGCAAACAGTGGTGCCTGTTATATAGCATCAATCCCTTCAAATATGAGGTATTGTGTGATGCTTCCCCTCTCAAATTTTGTAATGTTCTATTGGGCCAACCATATTTATGGAAATTCCATGTTGTATATGAGTCTAGGCCTCACAGTGTTATTATTACTTTGAACAAGAAATTCTACAGGATCCCCGAGGCATTCCCACCTAGTTTTATTTCCTTGATCTCTGCCAGGAAATGAAGGAAGGTCATCTCTCAGACAGGGAAGTTTGTCTTCTTCATGATTCGCTCTCAGAATGAGTGAAAGATTGCAGCCACATCCATGGTCTCTGTGGTCGACCTCTCCACACAGCAAAATCAAGTGGATAAGGTCATGGAAGAATACTCAGATATATTCTCCTCACCTACTGAGGTACCTCTGCACTGTCAAGTCAAGCACCCCATCGATATGACCCCCGGCGCACCGCTACCCGATGGGCCAGTCTATCGCCGCTCTATGTTTCCCAATGGTCCATTCTATCGTCGCTTTTTGTTAGAGAATGAGGAGATCAAGTAGGAGATTCAATAATTTCTCAACAAGGGGTACATCCTTCCCATCTCATCACCTTGTGGGAGCCCAATCGTGTTGTTATAGAAGAAATATGGAACCTGGCGACTCTACATTGATTACCGGGCCCTGAATAAAATCACAGTTAGAAACCAGTACATGATTCCCCGAATCGATGACCTCCTTGATCAACTCACGGGGGAAAAATACTTCAGTAAGATTGATTTGAAGTCTGACTACCACCAGGTCCCGATAGAAAAGACAGATCTATGGAATACCACCTTCAAGTCAAAGGAAGGTCTTTTTGAATGGTTGGTCAAGCCCTTTGGTTTGACAAATTCTCCAACCACTTTCATGAGGATGATGGACGATATCCTACGACCATTCACTGATACTTTTGTAGTGGTGTATCTAGATGAAATTATCATTTACAACAAGACTTGGGAAGAACACTTGCAGCATATTCATTAGGTTCAACACACCCTATGGTAGCACAAGCTATACGCCAACTTGGAAATATTCTCCTTCGGCATGGACAGGGCCCATTACCTAAGATACATTATTGATCATCATGGTGTACATGTGGATCCAGCCAAGATTCAAGTCATCTGTGACTGGCTAGCCCCATCCACACTCACTGATCTTCGGAGCTTCTTGGGCCATGCCAATTTCTACCACAGGTTCATGTTGGGATTCTCCCATATTTCATGGGCCCTCAAGAAATTAACCAGGGGTGGTGGTAGGGATAAATTTGTGTGGGGACATTTCCAACAACAAGCGTTGGATGATTTGAAGCAGCGTTTGTGCTCAGCCCCAGTAATTTCACTACCGGACCTGTAGCAGCCCTTTCAGATCGAGACAAATGCTTCAGACTATGCTATGGGCACCGTTCTCACTCACCACAGCCACCATGTGGCCAGCCTATCATAGTGAGACACTATCAGATGTTTTCTGTAAGTACCCTACTTACGAAAAATAAATTTACTCCATTGTGAAATCCTACCGCCAGTGGAGACATTACATTCTTAGGAAGGTGATAGTCATCCACACTGATCATAATCCACTACAATTCATGCAAACACAAGGAAAATTGTAGAATGACCATTATCATAAGTGGTCCACATAATTGCAACAATTCCACCTCAACATCAAGTATAAAACAGGAAGCACCAACCATGTCATTTATTTCCTCAACAGACTACCAGTCATGGCACTCACCATGGTGGTAGACTCTTACGACCATGATACCTATGGATGGCCCCAACTCTATGAGATAGACCCGGACTTCTCCACCACCTACCAAATGTTGGGCACAAACATAGTTGTCGCTAATTTCCATCTTCAGTATGGGTTGTTGTGTCGTCTAGGCCATATATTCATTCCATCAAGTGACCGAGTGAATATGATCTGGGAATCCCACTACAGTCGGGTGGTAGGCCACTCTGGCATCACAAAGAAAGTGGAAATGTTGCAGAAACATTTCTACTGGTCGAAACTTCGACAGGAGGTCAACAAGTATATCAGGTTCTGCACTACCTGTGCTATTTCCAAACCGACCACTAAGAAACAGGGCTTGTACACCCCTCTTCCTAATTCTGACAGGCCATGGGAATCCATCTCAATGGACTACATGTCGGGCATCCCGTCCACCAAGCAGGGAAATGACTGTGTTTTTTTGGTTGTTGATCGCTTTTCCAAGATGGAAATTATGGTCGCATGCAAGAAGAGCATCAAAATAGAGGCCACTATCAATATCTTCTTTGAACGATTCTGGGTACATTTTTGAATCCCACAAACCATTGTCTCATATCAGGACAATTGATTTCTCATCACATTATGTTCGAGCCTCTAGTCACTGTTGGACACCAAGCTGACCAAATCCATGGCCTTCCACCCCCAGAGAGATGGCCAAACCAAGGTCATAAATAGAATGATCGTGCATATCATGTGCATGTATAATTCCAATAACCCTCGCACATGGGATGAGAGTCTTCCCTATGTCCATCATAGCTACAATCAAGCCCTGTATAGCTCAATCGGCCACAACCCCTTTCAGGTGGGGTTGGTATTCTAACCATTGGGTCCCATAGATGTTTCACTACCCCTTTTGGTAACCTCGGTCGACTCATCTCCTTCTCCAACTAAAGTTGACAAATCCACCCAGTTCATTGAGCCCATTCATCACATTCGCCAACAAGTTCAGGATATCCTACAAAAGTCCAATGAGAAGTACAAGCAGCACCATGATCAACATTGGGTGCCACATAAGTTTCAGGTGGGAGACAAAGTTTGGTTTCACTTGCAAAAAGAATTCCTTACAAGAAACCATTAAAATCTTCACCCACTTCATTATGGGTTGTACACCATCACCAAGGTTGTGGGTGATAATTCTTTTGAGCTCAACATTCCTCCTTTCCTTGGCCTGCACCCAGTGTTCAATGTGGATCTCCTTCAACCTTATTTCCCACCATTATTGGACACTTCAGAGATAGAAGAATAGATGACACCAACATATATCAACCCCGAGTGCATACAAAAATCATCTAGTGATTATATTGTGGAAAAACAGGTCAAGGGAACTCACCAGCAAAGGATCCATCTTTATCGAGTGGTCAAATCAGGGTAGCTCCTGCACCAAGGCAAGTGGCTCACCCAGGGCCAAATTCAGCAGAAAGTTCCTCATTTGCTGGGGGAACTCAACGCAATGGAGACCATTTCTTCCTAAGGGGGGAGGATTGATCTAGATGGATGTTGGTGGCCTCCCACCTATTCCAACTGGCTCATTTTGGAAGTTTTCCAGTTTGGCATTTTTTCCTAGTTTTCGGTTCCTGACTTCCGTGGTCGTTTTGAGGCCTAAACAATGTTTTTAGGGCTCACCACAGTCAATTTATAAACAAAGTCAAATTTTGATGGCAACATGTGTATTCCTCAGATACACCTTTCAACAGGATATAGTGTACCTAAAACGGATATTGTATGCAAAAGTTACGACCCCGAGAAGTTGATGTACTAACTTACCCAAACGGCCCACATGACTTTTGGCGCTTCATCTCCTAGGGTTAGGTTTTTGGATGTCTAGGGTTTTTGACATTCCTGTTTATTGTAAAAATGCCTTCAAAGCCTCATTGTAATCATCTTCTTGTGAATGATCATAGTCATTACATCTCGTCTCAGAGATAAGCCGCCACCATTCTAGCAAGCTTGTTTTCTACTGCATTTTACAGTTTCAACTTATTTCCTTATTGAATAGAAACCAGTTTTACTGTATATCTATTATTTTGTGTTAAGAATATTTTGATAATAATTTGTATTCATTTTGTTCTTCTCATAAAATATAGATCAATGACTCGACATATTCTCCAAGGAAAGACATCCTCTTCCATCTTCTTCTCCACCAAATATACCCTAGGGTTTTATCTCAAAACTCTAATATTAAACCTCCAAGGGATAAACCCTAACCCTATACCTTCAAGATGCTCCAAAATACCCCAAGAGGACCAAGAAACCCTAGTGACTCCAAGAGAGAGATAGATAGGGTACAAGTGAAGATCTAGAGAGAGAGAGAGAGAGCGTACAAGTGAAGATCAAGAGAGAGAGAGAGAGAATATGGTATGCACTCTTCCCTAGATCACATCTCTACACAAGAGTGAATACAATATGATTGAATGAGATGATTATATGATCATCTCCAATGTCTCCTCCACAATAGTAAACCTTATTCACAAGAGAAAACTCCAAACCAATACATCCACTTTCCCTGCCATAGCCTCTCCAAGGGTTTCCTTCTGAACTCATGAACCCTAGCGAATCACTCAAATAACATAAGGAAAAAGAGAAGAGTATGATTATGATGATGATTGAAATGACTCTCTCCTTCCTCTGTATATATGAGAGCTAAGGGAGGCCAACAATACAATTCAGGACCAAACCCTTACAAGCAACCTACAATGAGCACTTGTAGGCCAACACAAGTGAATCTCTCCACTCCTATGGTACATGTGTTATGCTTCAAGGTGATTTCATAAACAACAATGGCTCCAAGATGATTTAGCTACTCAAGGTAAGTCTACATGTCTCCATCAAAATCCTCCACAAACTCCAGCAATCCTCCTAAGAAATATATTACATTCGGTTAGAAGCACCTTGCAAGAAAACTTTCAATACCTAGGCATCCCTAATCCAACTCCAAACCTCCAAACAAGAATCCAAGCCATCCCATGTTATCTAGGGCCTGATGGCATCCTCCAAGATGCAAAATTATCCTTCTCTCAAGAAAATTGTTATAGCAAGATTTGCCTCACTGTATGCAATCTTGCACAAAAGGCCTTTTTCCATTTCCCTATGCAGACTTATCATCCTTGTTTGATAAATCCAAAGATAAAAATACAAATTTTTCCACATGTACACACCTTGCCTACTATACAGCATGTGTATACATAGGTTGCTCCACTACAACCCGTGTACATCAGGATTTATGCCAAAAAATTAAAAGTAAATGTCATTTTTCCATGTCAGGACAGAAGATCTTTGATCCTTGGCCTTCCATATACTAGAAACGTTTTGAATTAGCCCTTTAGTTCCATTTGAAGGCTATAAATGGGCCAATTTCGAGCTATGGAAAAGAAGAGAAAGAATTCAACTTTGAGAGCAATGTTACTCTGGAGAAATTATTACTTCATATTGAGTCTGCATCCCTTTTTCCTTTAAGTCTGAACACAGTGTTCAGGCCCCAAGCTCTTCCCTTATTGATTGAGAACCTCATTGTCTCTCTTCTATGAGCTTTCCTTTGGTGGAGGATTGAAGTGGTGGAGGCCTAGCTAGAAGGAACTTAGTTTCTCGATTCCGAACCATGCAGACACATAATTCTATAATATTTTCACTTATGTTGATCATTTATTAATAGAAATACTCATTTCCCGTCCAATTGATATCTTGCAAATATATGAGTTGTTATCCATAGGCATATTTGTTATGTATATTAATGGATTATGATATCTAATGTGCTAACCTTTTATATTATCACCATATGCTTGCTTTGCTTGTTTGTTGAGAACTAGTTGCAGGTATAAAGCTTTGGGTCAAGTGCTCAACGGTGGACTTCATCGAACATTTGGACGAGGAAGGCCTCTTTCTTATCTCGCTCGCATATTGGTTTATATAGCATGTTTTTTGGGATAGAGTTGATTTCTGCAGTCATATCCGTCTGTTGTGGTTTACCCTAGCCATAGAGAGTTTTTCCCTCATAACAGAATTCGCGTCCATATTGGGGATTGATCTTCTTTCTAAGGGTTTGGAGCACTTTATATCCTTACACTGCTCTCATTCCTTTTTGTTTCTTGTTGTATCACTGCTTGACAATTTCTGTTCACTCTGGGTCTAAGTTTTCATCCTTCTCCCTTGCCTAGCCTTGTGTTTTGAAACATATACACGCTTTTTGGCCTGACAGTCTATTATATACGCGGGTTGTCTCTCTGCAAGTTGCGTAGATACGCTCAATTTTCCTAAATAGACACGTACATCAGCTTTCCTTGCTTGTTTGCTGGGTCTGGTGGTTGTTGGGTGGGATTTGATGTTTGTTGAGTCTTCTTAGGTCTCAATAGTGCCTGTTAAGCATCTCTAGAATGACAAGAAATCTGTCTGGAGTTGAATTTTTGGGTGGAGACTTTATCTTAACCTTTTCATTTTGATTGTCCTTGTACATTAGGTTGGGTATTCTGCTTGATTTATCTCTTTCTATACACAATAGAATTTATATATCAAGTTGCTTATCAGTCCATGCATTTTCATTTTTTATTATATTGAAAATACAAAACAATAGGCATTTTGCATTGCTTGGCATTTTTGTCTTTTGAGTCCTTGTCATTAGCTTAGTGCATTTAGTGAAATATTGCATTTTTACTTCAGAATTGCAGAGTTGAAATTGAAAATTGCATTTGTTTTCAGAAGCATATCATTCATTGAAAGTTAAAGTTAGGAGTTTGCATTATTTTCATATTTACTTTTCTTGCAGAGTCATAACATCATGAGTTTCACTACCATACATTTTTGAGTAATCACGGCCACTAAAATTAACGCTATAGTTTAAAATTGATTAGTCACGGTTTTATTTTCTAGGGTGCACAAACTAGCTTAGGATTTAGTGCCTTGGAATAGGATTTTGTGAGTAAACTTCTCCAAGGAAATTAAATCAACATATGTGCCTGAGAAAAGAAGTGGATAAATCCAGTGTATAATTGGTAATATCATGAGGCTTCGCTCACACCGTAGTTAATCACGAGGTTGCGCGAGGTTGGTTGAAGGGATATCCCCCCGATACCTTCTTAGTGTCAGAGATATTTGTGGGGATCTATTCATATCTGGGGATCTTGCTAGTGTCTTTACCTCCGTGAGAGGCAGTACTTTCAAGGTTTTGGGCTTTGCTACCCTGTCCATACGATGGACCTAACTTACGACTGCTCGCATGTGCATTGGTTATACATTGGTTGCTTAGTTGCTTGACTTAGGTGCCACATAGGTTACTTGCAGGGGTTATTCTGCAGGTACCCTGGGTCAGATAAGGGTCGGACAGAACACAACCTTTATGGAGGATTACCACTCTAGGGGGATCTGACCGACTGGTTGTTAATCCTACAAGGGCCCTTATAAATGATTTTGATACCTCCTATATTTAGCAGGAAGTCTCAGGCCCCTCTTGGGTGAGACATACCTTCTTTAGGGAGGGAGGCCACTCAACCACTTTACCCCGCTTGCATGCATATTGGCAGTTTGACTTTTGGTGTTCTCTTTGACTACTAGTTGGCCTTAGGATATATTTTTTTTATCTTTAGATTCTTAATTCATCGTGGAGTCAGACCAGCATGCCCGTCGGTCCCGTCGCTTGTTACAATTACCATTAGATTTAGATTCTTTGACTTCTAACATGCGTAGAATTATTAGGCATGGTACACACACCTCCATTTATCAGACTTGTGATTCTACAAGGATGAGTACTGAATCTGTTCTTCAGAAAACTAGGAGCCCTTTGACTCCCACACCCACTTTAGTTAATGGCACCCCTTCGACTCCTGCAACCACAACGATTGTAGAGTTAGAGGCACCTATCATTACTATGGCTCGACCTATAGTAAATGCTCAATATCTTGCCTCAAACCCTTTTGGGTCTCTTGGTCACTCACCGGGCTATAATGTCCAGTCCATCCCTATGGCTTCTAGTCCTTTTTCCTATGGTATGTCGAACTTTACTTTGCAGTTTTCGAACGCCATCCCAGTTGTTGGCCCTACTGCTAGCATCGGGATTGGGGGCACTACACCTCCTTACACTCTATTTTCATTTGGTGGTTCTCAAATCCCTCAAACGACTCCTAATATAGGAGGTATTCCTGCTTTTAACCCCGGGTCTAATCCTATTACTTATGGGTGGAACAATCAACCTAGCGAACATGATTCAGCTCAAGTTTCATCCTATACCCCTACCTCCTCGATGTCGATTCCGAAAAATACGTTTGGCATGACGAATCCACCTCTATCCTCTAGATTCCCACCCAGAGGAGGTCAGTTTCATGCTTTGGGAAACCCCCAACCCAGATCCAATCTGACTGGGGGAAATTTTTATAACCCCCAATAGAACATTCCTGCTGGAATGATGCCCAACCAACCTTTTATGAATCATCCCAGAGGAGGCCTTATAATCCTGGATAGGGCTATGGTTCTTACTAGAACCCTAGATGGGCTGCAGTTCCTCAAGCACAATCTTTCCCGAGAGTTTGGGGCTAGATGTCGCAACCTCATCTCCCTTTTCTGACCATGCTTAATTTGCTATACTTGTCTAAGTTAATGAACGACTCCATGAGTCATGATCCTACATGGCCCTCCATCCCCACCAAGCTTCCTTTGGACATCCCTAATTTCAAGGGTAAGAATGGAGAGGATCATGGTGATCATGTCACTACCTTTCACCTTTGGTGCTCATCGAATTCCCTTAATGATGATTCTATTTGATTAAGATTATTTCAATGCACCCTCATTGAAGTTTCTGCGAAATGGTATATTGAGCTACCTAGGGGGGCATATGGGACCTTTAGTCAGCTGGTGTTGGTATTCCTTAGCCACTTCCAATTTCCCATCTATTACGATGTTGGACTAGAACTTATGTCTGCTTTACGCCAGGACACCACCACTCATATCTCTGATCATATCCAGGAGTGGCGGAGATGGAAGAGGTTGATTAAGACTCATATACCCCCGGCCTTTATTTTAGAATGGTTCCTTAATTCTTTGCACCCTCCTATCTCGAAGGATGTTGCAACAGTCGTGGTTACCATTGAGGAAGAAGTAATCTTTAAAGTCCAGTAGTTAGATCTCATATATGCTCAGTCTGGGATGTTATATCACATTCTTCCAAACACACCGCGGTCAACTTACGACCCTAGACAAAATCCCAGACCTCATGCTGATGGAATTATAGGTACTGCTAATGTAATATCTGTAGACTCAGTGACAAGTCATTTGAAATAGTTATCTCTAAACCAGTCTGTAGGAGTGCCAGCTTCATCTGTGTCTTCCAATCCCACTCGGTCGGTGGATGTACTTTTCGTACAATCGTCGGCCAACCCAAATGGTAACTAGAAACCATGTGGGAATAAGAAGAAAGGACGTAATAATCATAAGGGTGGGAAAAATTGTAATAAACCCAAGGACAATGGTAATAATGAGAAGACGAATAATAATGTTGGAGAGGGAAAACGAGAAAGACATAAGGTGAAATTTCCTTGTAATCTTTTCACAGACGATCACCTTACCCATTTGTGCCCCAAACTTGCAGAAGTTGCGAGGTTATTATATCTACCGCCCGTTGTGCTGATGAATCCATTCCCACATAACCAGCACATGGCCTTGAGTTCCTCAAACATCAGAAATGCAGTTGGTGGGAGTCAAAACCCACTGTTGCAAGATGGCGACCATTTCTGTATCAATATGGTCAATGTGAAAATCAATGTAGCCACTCAATCTCGAGATTATAGATCTTCACAAGTTATTACTGGTCTATAATCTCCTCCTCCTCCTCCGAATACGAACTTACATATTGAAAAACTAGAGACATTGCCTCGTATTCCGAAAGGAGTACTCAAGCGCTCTACCCACAATCCAAATGTTAGAGACGCCCAGAACTACTCTATTGTTGAGGACCTGGGTCAAACCACTTGTGCGATGTCAGCTTTGGAGGTAATCCAGGCATGTCTTTCACAGAGGAATTCCTTACTATCTAATTTAGGAGCTCTAGAACCCAGTGGCTCAAAAGTTATCAAGTTTGACGTCACGCATGTGAAGCCTCGCTTTCCTTACCATGTGGCTTTCCAAATCCACATGGAATACTTAAAGTATACCATCAAACGTGCGGTTGTTGATGAAGATGATGTTAGATGTGTGATGTCCCTGATCTTTTGGAAGGCTCTCGGTTCTCTTACTCTTTCCAAGCCATCGAACATGTTGAATTATTTTGACGGTCATTCCTTCCACCCTCACGGTATTCTTCATGCCTTTCTAGTCCAATTAGGTGGGAAGTTAGTAGAGGTGGAGGTAGAGGTAGTTGATGCACCTCTTGATTATAACTTGTTACTAGGACGCAGTTGGACCTATGTATTGGTCTTTGTCATATCGCTCGTATTCCGTACTATTTGTTTTCCTCATGAAGGGAATATCATGACAATTGACCAACTATACTTTGCGTACGCTAGTCCCAATGCATCTGTTGGCACCGATTCACCATTGTTTACACCATGTCTAGTAGGCATGTTTCGACAGGGAAGTCCATTCCTTTCTGCACTTCCTATTTTAGTGATCCATGGACCTTACCTTCCCCGAATTTGTCTTGTGAAGGTCAGCTATATGCTGGAATGGACATACCACTATTGGCAGCGGAGATTGCGTATAAATTTGTTCTTGACTCTTTCGTCAATCCCGATCCTGTTACCTCACCGAAGGACGAGGAGGATCTCGTTCTTAGGCCTATGTGGGCCACTTCGTTGTCTTGTTCACATGATTTCTCAGATGATACTTTGCCTTCAGATGAGGCTATCATCAAAACCATGAATGGTTCTGACAGACCTTGGTATGATATGCATCATCGCTCGTATTTTCTCCCAGAGCTTGAAATAATCGAACAAGATTATTTTCGATCTACTTTGAGTGAGATAGTCGGTCATGTCATATTTCCACTTGATATGCACAGAATTTATGTCGAAGGAAACATGGCAAGTATTTATCCTACCGTCATGATCAATATCTCTCGTACCCCTGGCAAGGTTGAAAATGTAAATATCGATGCGGATTGTTCGCCAGAAGAAATCCTGATCTACATTGAAATCTTCAAGGAATTTTGAGATGTGTTTGCTTGGTCATATGAAGAGATTCAAGAGATCGACCCTCATATTGTCAAGCATGATATTAGAACTTATCTGGATGCTAAACCTGTTCAAAAACATCTTAGAGATGTAAACCCTAGGAAGGCCCCTACTATTAAGGCAGAGGTGGAGAAGCTACTTAATGTTGGCTTCATCTACCCAGTTCTCTTGACTGAATGGGTATCCAACCTCATTCCTGTGAATAAGAAGCAAGGAAATATCCATGTATGTATGGAATTTCGTGACCTAAATAAGGCTTGTCCTAAAGATAACTTCCCCACACCTTTCATCGATCAGATTCTCGACGAGTGTGCGGGAAGAGAAGTATTTTATTCTATGGACGGATTTTTAGGGTATAACCAAATTCAAATTAAACCTAAGGATCAACACAAGACAAAATTTATTTGTCCTTGGGGTACTTTCTCATACTGGAAAATGCCTTTTGAACTTAAAAACGCTGAATCAACCTTCCATTGTGCCATGAATTTCTCTTTTCATGATCTTAAGCACATAGTCGAAGCTTACCTTGATGATCTTGCTGCTCACTCTCGCAAGAGAGCGGATCATGCTACACACCTTCATCTTGTTTTTGAAAGATGTCATTACTATAGAATCTGGTTGAACCCTCACAAGTGCATATTTTGCGTTAGGTCTGGTCATATTTTGGTATTTCTAGTTCCTGAGACCGGGATCATGGTAGATCCGTTAAAGGTTGAGGCAATACTTCAATTTCCTCCCCCGCGCACTATTAGACAACTTCAGGGTTTACAAGGGAAAGCTAACTTTCTACGTCGATTTATAGTGAATTATGCCAATATTACTAAGGGTTTCATGCGTCTTTTGAAGAAGGACACCCCTTTTATATGGGATGAGCAAGCCCATGAGTCTTTCGATGCTTTGAAGAAAGTCTTGGTATCAGTGCCTCTGTTCAAGTATCCTAACTACAGTAGGGATTACTTGTTTTATATCACTACATATGAGGAGACAATTGGTATGGTTCTGGTTCAGGAGGATGATAAGCTCCGCCTGCATGTCATCTAATATCTTAGTCGAAATTTAGTTGGTCCTAAGCTTAATTATTCTCACGTTGAAAATCTAGCTTTGGTTGTCGTTCACGCAGTCCAATGTTTGTGTCATTATATATTGCTTTTCAAGACCACTATGGTTTTCTATGTCAATCAATTTCAATACGTCCTTACCAGGAATATCATAGAGGGGAAATGTAATAAATGGATTGTCATTTTACAAGAGTTTGACCTCAATTTCTCTTCTGCGAAGTCCAAGAAATCACTACTCTTTGCGGAGTTAATATTTGACTTTCCATGATAAGATGAATATGTTATCCATGTTGATTCATTTGTGAGTGAACACATTTTTCTTTTCTCGTCGTGCGACCCCTGGTATGGAGACATTGTTCTCTATCTTCAAACCTTGAATTTCCCTTAGCATCTCTCGAGAGATGATCGACGGCGTATAAGATACCAAGATAAGAAATATACTATCATCGGTGACACTTTGTATCACTAAGGAATAGATAATATCTTGTGTCATTGTTTAAATAACAGAGAGACTAAGTTAGTCCTAAATGATTGCCACAATGGGGCTTGTGGTGGTCACCTATCCGGGCTTGCAACAACCCAAACAATTTTGTGAGTCAGTTATTTTTGGCCTACTATATTTAAATATTGTATTGAATTGGTTAAGAAGTGTCACCCCTGCAAGGTGTTCACTTGGATAATGCACTCGCCTCCATCCCCTCTTCACCCAGTCATTACCGTCGGTCTCTTCACCAAGTGGGGGGTGGACTTTGTAGATTACAACCCAACTTCGGTTGGGGGGCATCAGCACATTATCATGGTCATCAAATACTTTACTAAGTGGGTCGAGGTCATGCCTATAGTTAAATCCGATGGGAAGACTGAAGCCTTCTTCGTATTCAATCAAATTATTGTCCGGTTCGGTATCTCGATTGATATTGTCACTGATCATGGCAATCACTTGTAGAATGAAATGATGGAAGAACTAGCATATAAGTTGGGCTTTAGACATGGTCATTCTTCTCCTTATTAACCCCAAGAAAATGGAAAAGTAGAGGTCGTCAACAAGTCTCTCAAGACCATTTTGCAAAACATTGTCAGTCAGAGTAATTCTGACTGGCACATTATGCTATATCCCGCACTCTGGGCATACCGAAGCTCGGTTAGGACTACCACCAGATTTTCCCCTTTCCATTTAGTACACAGTGTGGAGTCGATTTTACCTATTGAATGTGAAATCCCTTCTCTTAATTTGGAATTCGCGCTCCTACCTAACACTTTTGATCTCAAGCGATGCCTTGTACACCTAGAGAGTCTCGATGAGCAGCATCGAGATGCCTTTACGTCTATCGAGGCAAACAAAAAATGTGTCAAGGTCCAGTACGATAAGTCTGTCTGTCCTCGGTTGTATGTTGAGGGTGAATCGGTCCTCTTGTATGATCAAGCCAAAGAACCGCTGGGGGCAGGCAAGTTTAAACTCATGTGGCACGGTCCTTATAACGTGTGATGTGTTCTAGAAAAAGATATTACGCTTGAGCCCCAATATTGGGTGGAACTCTTTGTATACTAATGTAATTTAGTGTATATATATCTCTTCCCTTTCTTTTCATCTTCATCTTGCTTATCGAGTTTTCCCTTGGTTGGCATATGTCAACAGAGTCTTCGGTCTACCTAGGATTCATAGACGAAGCTAGTTATCATACATAGAACTTGACTTCCACCGCTTGGGTGGTTTACTCACCTGAGGTTCTATTGGTGTATTTGGGTGGCGTATTCTTAGGGCCGTCCATGAACAATGTGGCCGAATATAGCGTCGTTATAGAACTTTTTTGTGATGCTATCTCACATGGTATTCGCTCTTTAGAGGTTTGTTTGGATTCCCAGTTAGTAGTATGTCAGTTGAACAGTAGTTACCGCATGCGTGATCCTACTTTACTCCAATGATCCCTAAGGGTACATCTTTTAGAACGACAGTTTTATTTTATTACATATTATCACATTCCTAGGAGTTCTAATCATTTATCCTATGCTTATGCTAATTACATTTTATATTGGCATTTGTCACATAAATAAAGTAAAGAAAACCACATCATCAATGTACACATTGTAAAATATAAGTAAAGTCAAAGATCCCTTTTTATATATTTCAAAAACTATGTCGTTTATAGTACAAAAGTGGGGCTAATACCCTCAATACACATATACAACTGGTACTACAATATCCATGACATCTATGCCTATGGCGTCGGATGTGCGTCATGGTAAAAAACTACGACTTTTGCGAGATGTTGAAAGATTCATACCCAATCTCTAGGTACACCAACCACCTGTCACTGCATGGCTTCAGGCAGATCCTCTACCTGAACCATGGGAATCCTCTGAGTCAAATGAGACAGGTTTCCCTACACGTTTTGTAGGACTCTCTCGGCTTCTCCTCCCGCTGCCTCATCTCCCTGGTTCATCCGTCGATGTCGAGGAAACCCTTCTGGCCATCATGGACCCACGTCTGCGTTACATAAGTGTCTCGTTAATACTTAAGCACCATCCAAAAATATTTATGTTCTATTATACAAAAATACAAAAAAATGAAATATTTAAAAACATTTTACATACCTATGTCGCCGTAGGCGGTCCCTGGTGGGAGTGGCATGTATGGATCTCCTTGGAAGTCTATCCCTGCATAGGGATAGTCATCTAGAGCAATGACCTGTCACTTCCACCAGTAGAAGAAATCCTCATTGTAGGGTGTCGGAACCCTACCTCTCCCCTGTCACCTCATTACCTCGTTCCACCGTGTCATGGCTGGATCGCGAGGTCCTCTCATAAGAACCTCAACTCTAGGTCCCAGACCCAGAACCCACTCGAAAAATAAATTGCTTAGGATAGACGCAAACCCAAAATTCCTCTTACTCCCATGTTTGCACTCTATCAACTAGCTCTTCATATTTTCTAGTAGTGAGGTACACCAGTCATATATTGTTGGTCTCATAAAATGCATTGCATAGAACATGAGCAGCTTCAATTCCTGGTGCAACGAGGCCAAACCTATCATCCTGGTCATTACAAGCACAATAATCTTTAGGCTGATATTGTTTATCGCCCGGATAGGGAGTTAACTCCCTACCTTAGGAGTCCCTGCTACACAATGGGCCTCCATGTACTCCTCTATTTCCATTCTGCTCCCTGCTCCTCATGATTTGAGGTTTACAACCTCTCCCCGACGTGATAGACCAGTCAAAAAGTAGATATCTTCTACTTCAATCCTCAATGGTTGTCCATCGAGGATGAAGCTTTCACTCTCAGGGTACCAGTAACCCACAAGAATATCAAGCAACATCACCTGGGCCCTCATTCCTTTGAGTGCCCAAAATTTATATAAGCCACATCGCTTTAAATTCATTTGGCCCCTTGGATATTGATCCACAACAGCATCGACCTCCTTGTTCTCTCTCTCTCTCCATTCAAGAACCATCCTGCCAAAGGAAAGCCAAAATTTGAGTTAGCATCCTTAAAATTCATTGATTGTATGCATGTACACAAGCTACCTTACTTACAATCACGTATAGGGCTAGCTATACGCACCCTACAGTTTTCACATATGTGTATAGCTCATTGTATACGCTACCCGATAGAAGACAGCCCGCATACACTGATTTTCACATTTTACGCACTCAATTACTAAAAATTTGGAACCTAATTTAAAATTTTAATCCACTGGAAATGAATAGGGAGAGAAGTAGATTTACCTGGTCCAGACGGTTTATGATTTCGTTGCCTGACACTCCCACAACAGTTGTTTGAATCTCGGAGGTATTTTGGTCCAATTTGCACTATTTGGGTAAAAAATCAAAATGGTATAGTAATTTTTGGTTTTGTTACTATTTATAAACAATTTTTACCCACTTTCTATATTTTTGAGCCATTTTTTCACCTAATGGACTAATACAAGGGTGTATTGAGTTGGTTTTTATAATTTTCACCAGGGATTCTTGCGGATTTCAACGTTATGTTGACCGTTCTTCACCACGGGAAAGTATTTTCACTACCCAGCATATAGGATAGGTATCCATTCCATCATACATTTTCGCATTATCCTATACCTGTCGCTTTTTATGCCTTAGGTACGAACCCATTTGTTGCGACATATAACCTCCCATCTACTATAAGTAGTGTCGTTATCAAGTGGTAGCGACTTACCAAACATGGGTGCCCCAGTTAGATCCTTTATTTGCATTTGGTGTCCATGCTGAGATTTTTTCCTTAGGACTGGGAGTCCCTTATAGCTGATACATGACTTTATGTTGAGCATCATTTCTCACTCATAAACATGTTTCCTTATACCCCGAGGACTCCCAAATGAGTTTAATTTAATCTCTTTTCCAACTTGTCTTTAAAAAGAGAAAAGATTACCGAGTGATTTGTCCCTTTCACACTCGTTAAATTGGACTTGAAAGGTCGTGAGTCTTAGTTAAGCTCTTTTCTGACTCGTTTTCAAAAAAGAGAAAAGATTGTTGAGTGAAATTGTCTCTTTCACACTCATAAATCAGATTTGAAAAGACGTCTATTTGGCACAAGTTTATCCCTTTTTCACACCAAGTAGACTAAAATTCATAAAAACGGACATTTTTTGGCGTTAAGTTGTGATTGCATCTCATGCCCTTGCTTGCAGTATTGAGCCTTTAGCCAGTTTTCTCTTTGCGTTATAAATTGTTTGCCTCGGCATTTATTGCATCCTCAACCAAGCAGATCCTTGTTTATATCCCTCTCAATTTGACACCCTATACCTAGGAGGGAACATTCCCCCGAGTGTCCATCTCCTGCATGCATCTCCTTGCATTGAGCATAGGTATGTTCCACTGCTGGAACTAGTTTTTCTTACTTGTGACACTCGTTTACTCCTCTTTATCATAGCATTCATTTGTCTATGAAAAAACAAAAAAGGAAGGGCGGGAAGAGAGTATTATTTGATATTGGTAGCAGTCATGTCTCCTTTGAACAGAGCACAAAGTTATTGAGTCCATTTGTCACCACAATTTTGGGTTTAGCATGACCTTAGGAAGCGGAGCTCATTAAAGAGTCTTCTCTATCAACTGGTTACTCTTCCAGTACCTAAGGAGAACTTGATTGATGCCTCCTACATCTCATGGTTTCATCATCGATTCTCTGTTGCCGGAGTCTTCTATATGTCTCATGCTCTTGTTCAAAGGAAGTTTATCAACCTGTGTCGGTCACTTCTCAGAACTCTTGACTTTGCATGTCTTCCATACCTTCAGTTTGTCTCAGAATCACATGATACTCTAGTCCTATCATGCACCCTGGCCCTATTTTCATCACTGGTAAGTAACCTTGAACCCAGTAGTCGACATTTCATCATTAGTCATTGACTGGGTGGTTTCCCTTGTGTTCGACGACAAGACATCTATTCACACATTCGGATTCGTGTAGTTTCTTGGATTCCATTAGCCTTATTGGTGGTTTATTTTCCTTTGTTAGCAGTTTTCATGATTGGTTGTTATTCAGAGGGTCCTTTTCGTGTACTGCTTGCACTTGGCACACATGAAATATGCACAAGTTCGTTGGTTCGTGAACATGTTCTTCATCTGATTTCCACCAAATCATGAATCTCCTACTTCGTACCTCCTCCTGACTAATGAGAGATGCCTTAATGCTCTACTTCCAGTGGGTCTCCTTCCATCGACTTTAGCTCATGTATTCTAGAAATGGGACCTAGAGTCTTATGAGTAACTTGAGGCTTGCAGTCATTAATGGCAGGCTCTCTCCCTATCGATAGTTGGGAATACATCAATGTCTCCTGATCGATGGACTCTTCAGGTGTTCGATACCAGATCCTTTATTCACACTTGTAAGAATGTATTCGGTGCCTTGATACCTACTTTCATTATTGGTAGGATGTCTTGCATTTGTTAATGGTATACCTCAATGACCGGTAATCAAATGATGTCTCATTGTGTTCGACCTCAACTCCTTTATTCACATAATGTAGACTTGCACCCTTGGTGGATTGTGTAGAACACTTGAAGACATCACTATGTGGCCGCAGCTTTCCTGAGTTGTTGCTTCCTTTTCATTGGACCAGTACCTATATGACTTCAGTGATCATGGGAGACCAAATTGTACTCCATTGTATATAGATATCGTCAGATTGGTTTTGAGACTAGTTTTACTGGGCCTTATCCATGACTATGACAACTTTTGGCATGTAACCTCATTTGTATTTTCCCATTCATGGCCACGGTCACTTGTTTTGGTATATTTTCACATGGATCTGCAATGTAATTCTATTGGCATCCATGTATGCAAAGTCAATGCAGAATGTAATGAGCAACTAGTTCATCTAGCTGGTCCCCTACCACTCCACTTCTGGGTTGTTTATAATGTATTTCAGTCATTGTAGATACTCCTCTGACCTCACACATTAGGGGGCATCTTTTATAGAAAAAATTGCCTCACCCTATTCAATTTTGCACAGAAGGCCTTTTTCCATTTCCCTATGCAGACTTATCATCCCTGTTTGATAAATCCAGAGCTAAAAATACAATTTTTTCCACATGTACGCACCTTGCCTACTATACAGCATGCATATAAGCAGGTTGCTCCACTACAACCCATGTACATAGGGATTTGTGCCAAAAAATGAAAATTAAATGTCAGGTTTCCATTTCATGACAGGGATCTCTTATCCTTAGCCTTCCATATACTGGAAACGTTCTGACTCAGCCCTTCAGTTCCATTTGAAGGCTATAAATGGACCAATTCTAAGTTATGGAAAAGAAGAGAAAGAATTCAACTTTGAGAGCAAAGTTACTCTGGAGAAATTATTACTTCATATTGAGTCTGTATCCCTTTTTCCTTTAAGTCTGAACACAGTGTTCAACCCCCAAGCTCTTACCTTATTGATTGAGAACCTCATTGTCTCTCTTCTATGAGCTTGCCTTTGGAGGAGGATTGAAGTGGTGGAGGCCCAGCTGGAAGGAACATAGTTTCTTGGTGTTTTGAGCCAGTTGGAATACGTGGGTGTCCATTGATATCCACCTGGATCAATACTCCCTCCTTAGGAAGCAATGGTCTCCACTTCATTGATTTATCAGGGGAGAGGGGAAATTGTTTGTTGTATATTAACCTTGGTGAGTTGCTTGCCTTGATGGATAAGTTGCATCTCTTAGCTTGTTGAAGATTGTCACGAACCTGTTGTTGGCGGGGTTGACTCTGTTAAACCAACCTGTTGTATATTATGACTGGGCAGTGTTTAAGTACCATTGTAGGTGAAGAAACGATATTTTCTTTCTCTTCTGCAATGTTCTTCTGTTGGAAAGAAAGGTCTCAATTCAAGGATGCAGTGGTTGTAGTGTCCTTTTGTTCACCTTTTGAGTAGATTTTGAAGAGGTTTAATTTTGTAATATGAGATATTACCTTGTGGCACTATTTAGGTGGGACAATAGTCAAAACTACCTCGGGTATCCTATAGAGATGACCCCCCAGAGTAATAATGATACTACGGGGTCGAGACTCATAAATAGCATGGTGCTTCCACATACATGGTTGGCCCAAAAGAACATCACAGACATCCAGCAAGGAAACATCACATAATACCTCATCCTTGAAGGGTTGGATGTTGTATGACAATCGACACTGTTGGTTGACATGGATATCTCATCCCTAGCGAAGCCACCTGATGTTGTATGGTTGTAGGTGTGGTGTTGTTGACAATCCCAACTGTTTTATGACCTCTGTTGAGATGAGGTTACTCTGGCTTCCGCTATCAATGATAAAATGCAGCAGGGCTCCCTTCTCCCACATCTGTGAATTAAAAAGGCACTCCCCCTCTTCGGGATCTACTAGTTCTTCTGGTTGAATTGTTGTGGTTGCGATAGTAGCAGTGGGGTTTTCGTCAATGATCTGTCTTTTCCCATTATTTTCTAAATCATATTATGAATCAAGGTTCGGATCCGTTTCTTTGATCTCGACCACCAATGATTGTTTTGAGTGAAATTCATCAGTGTTGTGCCAGGGGATTTTGTGGAAATAGCACCACTTCCCAGTGTCCTTCGTATTTTCGTGACCCTTCTTTTCCCATGGCTTGGAATATTTTTTGGGAGGTTGTTTGCTAGGTCTGTCTTTATCATACTTTGGTTGTAGAAGATTTGCAGACCCAAACTCATGTTTGTTATGGTGCCTAAATTTATTCTCTATTTTGACACCATATCGATAGGAAACTCCCAGTGATGAGATGTCCAGGAAATCCATTTTGGTTTGGACGTACCTATGCAGAACCTCGTGCTATTTCAGAACCAAATGTCGCTCGGAGTCTTTGATACCTAGATTGATGTGCAAGGTATGGAAAGTATTTGTGAACTATGGCATTGTTTGGCCCCTCTCTTTCCATAATGTGGCCCATCTCATGTATTGGTCATCATAGTTACCAACAGGGTAATATTGTTCCTTGACCACATCCACAAAAAAATACCAAGTAGGCTTGGCCCCATATATTCCAGACTCCTTTGTGGAATTTTTCCCAGTAATTTTTCCACCAATGTTTGACATGGGGGATATCCTTAAGAAGTGTGAAGGTGGTCATTTCCCTATCGGAAAAATTGTGAATAGAGAAATAACCTTCTAGCAGATTTAACCATTTTTCTAGGGCATCCGCATCTATATAAACTTCAAATACAGGAACATAAAAATTAACATGTACCTTGAAAGGAGAGGTGCTTCCAAAGTGGTCTCTTGATGAATATGTGTTTTTTGTTATCAACAAACATTGAAATATGTGGGAAAAAATCTCCATCATTTCATCCCTCTGTCATTTGAGAGCTTGCTCAAGCAACATATTAATAGAATCTTATGCTATGTCATTTTTCTTTTCTTCCACCATGGAGGCTTTATTAGGCATGTGAGAGTGATTTTACTCAAGAAATACAAGCTTGATACCCAACTTTCTATACTTGGACCTCGTCGGGGACATGCACTGAAAAACGATCCAGAGAAGCCCACTCAGATACCACTGATCTGGATTATTTTGAGCATGAAATGAGAGCGAAGATATAATAAAGAAATATATCGAGATATTGCAACAGATACAATAATATAATATAGATATATTAGATACATATAATAAGAGGCACATATATACATTAATACACAATTTCTATTAATGAGTGAAATGTACACAACTGTAAAATTACAGAGTGAAAGACTCGCTAGAATGGTGGAAGCTTATTTATGAGAAGAGATTTGATGGCTATGCTCATTCATAAGAAGATGATTGTTACAATGAGACTACAAAGGCCTTTTGACATAAATAAAATCCAAAACCCTAACCCCGGAAGATGAAAATCCAACGGTTTTTTGGACCCTGTTTTGGGTAGTTTGGTGTATCAACTTCCCGAGGGCATAACTTTGGAATACAATCTTTGTTTGTGGTGCACGATAGCTCGTTGGAAAGGTATCTACGAGGAGATTCATTTTTTTGGATCATTTAGAACCTTTGGATATCATTGAGATTCCAATTATATAAAAAAAAATTAAAAAATTAAAAATAAACATCGTTAGGCCCTCAAAATGACCCTAGAAGTTTAGGAATCGGAAAACTTCTAAAAATAGTAAGTTTCCAACAAATTGTTTTGATCCAGTTGGAATAGATGGGTGTCCATCGATATCCACCTAGATCATGTACCCCAAATATCATGGACCACCCCAAACATGGTGTAAACACTTTTTAAGTAACCTGAAAAACTAGCAATCCCTCTTTATGAGGAAATTGTTTACAATGACACTTGTCAACTCCCTTTGCAACTCCACCAAACTTACTACTTGAAAATACACATTGATCGTGGTCTCAAAATCAACCACTGTCTCTTGTAAAGAACATGTCACCCATGCTAGAACATCATCTCAATCCAAATAATAATGACCACTTGTGAATATGAAGGAATGTAACTCTGGAAAAAAAGAAACTTTTCAAATTCCATCATCCTCCAAGTCAACATCACGGTTCAACATAAATGGAAACCAATTCATGAGTTGTCAATAAAATATTGCAATGATAATCATATCTCTATATAATATCAAGACAATTGGATCACATCTATCAAAGCCACAAATATAGAAATTTGCACCGGTCAACTCCTCAATCCTGAAATACAAAGATCATGGTATAAAAAAAAACCTATGCAAGGCCATCAACAACCTGTCAACATGAGAATCCCTCTATTGCACCTCAAATCCTCCAGTAACTGAAATAACCTAAGCTAAATCAACTCCATCATCCCAATACAATCATGAATCAAGAGTAACATCATGAGAAACTCCCTCTATCTAAGAGAATATAGGAAACTCCTTTTCTCTAAGAGAATACATCAACCTAGTACCTGTACGCCACAATACTCTGAGCAGCTGCAAACTTGGAATCAAAATCATTATCCATCAATGTATCACATCTCTCCTCCAATGAACAAATGGATGTCATACATATGAAAGAAACTAATGCAACACGACTAACACATCTCGTAGGAGGTATATCCAACCTCACTAAAGATCTAGACACTCCTAAATGCTCCCAAGTCACTTGAAAACTAGAAGACTCATCCAAACTCTCACTAGAATGTACACATGCTACTATATTAGTAAGTAACTTTTAAATTCCACCCTTTCAAACCCATCTAGCCAAGGTCCTCGAACTAGCTATACTATAGTCATCGATGGTGCATTATTGTCCCTCAAAAATAACTCTCCACTATACATATATCATACAAGAAACTAAAAGGATATTCTTCCTCAAAATAGGAACAAGGATATTACGCAACTCAATAACATTGCCTAAAGGCATGTAAAAACAAATGGAGTCAACTCCTCTCACAATGTAAGTGGCATCATCACCAAGTTTCACAATCATGCCTCCCTCTTGCTCCTGAGATGAACAAATACTTGACATATGTTATGTGTCTCAAATCTCCACTATCCATATACCATCCAACACTAAACACAATTTTATAACTTAAAAAGTAGCCACAGAAAAGGTAGTCTCAAAATGAGTATTAATATTCTATACACTTGCTACAATTGTAATGCCCCATATTTGAAATTAATCCTATACTTGATGAGAAAAATAAATCAGTGGTCTTAAAATAATAAAAAGTAATAATAATTATAATAATAATTCTAGTAATAAATTATGATGATGATTATGATAGTATTTGTAATAAAATAACTAATTTATTACAAAGGAAAAATGGGTAGAAAGGAGAGAAATTACTAAAATGGAATTTTAGGAAAACCTAAACAAAGAAAAAGCTAAAAGTGGAATGACTAATTTTTAATGACTTGAAGACAAGTCGATCCTAAGCATGGAGCATTTTCCATGGATGTATATGAAGAATAATTATTTAATGAATGTGGATAAGGTAGTGAGATACATTTTGACTTGGGCAATCTTGATAGGGAAAGAATAGAAGTTGGCATAGGTAGTTGATTGAGGGATCAAGGGCTCTTAGTTGTGTTGACTGAGAGATTGGTTGGGAGGAGATTCATACCCCACACTTAGTTGCAGTTGGTTGGAGCAAGAGGCTATATTTCAACGGTTCTACGTTCACTCAGATTGTAAGTGAGTATTCATTGAAACTATTAGGTATGAATCTCATAACTCATTACCTCATGTTGATTATGCAACAAGGAATAAAATGATAAAAACTTTTATTTTTTAAAGGTATATAAATTTTATTTTTTGTTTATGCATGTTGATTTCAGTAGTTTAAGTACTTATTTATTTTCCTCATCAAGTATAGAATTAATTTCAAATATGGGGCATTACAACAATCTTAGTTGCATCCTATTTCACACCCTTTCCCTTCTTATTTAATTTACATCGGTCAATATAATGTCCCATATCATGGAATTAGAATCATATCACTTTACTCAAGTCCTTTCCTATAGCTATCTCATCCTTATTCTTGAATCCTTTCTTTCTACCCGTCTTCATCCTCTCGAGGTGATGCAAGATCATCTGACGACACGTTCTAGAATTCACCTCATAGGTCAAAACCACATTTACCAAGGGAGTTGGTTCCCTAATTTCTTATTTAAAGTTTGTAATAATTTGAATTGTCTCTAGAATACATTTTGGTTGATTTTGTTTGCTAGTTGTCGAGTTGTTACTAGAGTTTAGGAGCATTTTCCATATTTGGATTTTGTTTAGATAACTCGGGATTTTTTTAGGATGTGAGCTATCCAAGGGCTCGATATATATTGAATGTTTTGTAAGAGTTATAAGGTTAGAGAGTGAGAGTAAGTGAGTGTGTGATATTGAGTCTGAAAGGGTGGATTATAGAAGTTCGAGAGACCATGAAGGAATGAGCCTTCCTGTATAATTTTATTCCTTCGAGGATACAATGAAAGACCAGATCATGTGGTATTTTCATACTTTGTGTTTGAATGATTAAATTACATATACAAATTATCTGGATAGAGTGACGAGGTTTTTTTATTGTAGGAGAAAGGATCGTGCGTAGAGTAGTTCTAGGTCTGAACCAAGTCATGTTAAAATTCCTATGTGTTTGTGTTTTATTGGAATGGACAGTCAGGATTGAACGAAGAACATAGATCGACAGCTCATATCACATTGGGAATAATCTGTCGATGATTTTTCATTATCTTAACATTTGATTAAGTCCACGGTCATGAGGTCCGGCACACGCGGCATGTTTGGAATGTCAAGGAAAAGTGTTATATGGGGGATAATGATCCACCATTGATCATGATAGGATTTAATTGATATCATCAAAATATTAAAGGAAATCCATAGGTTTATATCTTATCATTGATTAGAGTGGAAGATCGACAATGTAATATTAGCGTGTATCAAAAAGGTACGAGGAGGTTAACACAAGGATATTTGATACCCTGTAGTCTGGTGGCCTGAAATACATGGCATCCATTTACTTGTATGCATGGTTCCACACGCAGTTCCGACGTGGCCCACATACGAAGGGTTGGACGGTTGAGATTAAATCTTCAAGTCTGAAGATCGACGACCCTTGTCGCAACGGACCGTGTGCATCACGAGTTCTGGTAGTTGGGAAGTGTTAAAATGTCTTGACGTCCCAATGACAAGAAATTTCATGATGACGTAAAGGGGATCCACTCAAGGGACAACACGTGGAAGAAAGATTCTAAAGTACTCGAGGTTCTATGGTGGCCCACATTGTGAATGTAATTATAATTAAAGGAGAATCGAAGGTCCATATTGGATTCGATATCCAGATCAATGGTGGACATTATATCACCCATCGAACCTTTCAGAATGTTGGATCATTGTTATTAATCGTTGATCAACTTTAGGATCAACGATCCAGGGTGAACGCGCACATTGAAAGTGCTAGAGGTTTAACGAAGGGTCACCATCCACGAAGTGGTTTATGGAAATAAATCTTGTGGTCATAGTCTATGGTCACCTGGAACAAGAGCGTTAGAATTTAGCACCAAGGTTTAAGTGCTCAAGTGGATAAGTGTTGGTCACAAAAATTATTCATGTGAACAAAAGGATATATTATCACCTGGAGTTTAGGTGTGATAAAAAATCATTATAGAACTTTGCTCAAAAGAGGATTTTGGGCCCATGTAAAGAGTTCGAGAGCAGCTCGAGCTTGGTGTTGCAGCAAAGTTAAAATTATAACTCTACACCTATGGGAAATTTCCCAATAATGTCATCAAATTTTGGTATTAGAGAATAATTAAACTTATCATTTGAATGTTTGCAAGGAATTAAATTAATCATAGAACCACAAGTTTAAGAGAAAGCAAAGACACAGTAAGGAAACCTCTAGGGGCTGAAGCAAAGAAATTTTGGAAATGCAGATCTAGTGAGATCTAACTTGTAATATGCTTTTTTTTTCCTTTTCAAATTGATTTGGAATTATAGAAGTGGAAAAGAATATGTTGATAGGTAAATTTGATTCCAACCAAAGGAGCAAGAATGAAAAGGAAAGTTGGGACAAGATTCTGAAATAGATCTTGCAAGTATTGAGTTTTATATCTGGTAATAACTCTGGTAAAAACAAAATTGTGTATATGAAATTAGAAACAAAGAGGTATTATAGCAAAGGATTTCATCTAGAAGGATGTAACAGTGAAAACGTCTCATAGGAAAAGCTTGTGACAAATAGATTTTTACAGCAAGGGGTGTTGTAGATTATTTCCAGCTGAGATTGGAAAGTGTAGAATAGTTGAAGTTATCAAGAAAGTGTGAACAATGTGCAGAGAGCCAAGTGAGGAGCGGAGGATGCTTAGGAGTTTCTAGAGGAAAGGACCAGTGATGCCAAAAGGTCAATATCAAGAGAAGCTTGATGAGGTATTAAGTGACAAGGTAAGGAGACTTGTTACAAGGAGTAAGATTGGATTTAGCTCATAGTGGGCATGGACAAGATCACAAAAGGAAAGATGAATATGACTATTGATAGTCATGACAGTGGTTCAGAGACAAGCCATAGTAAGAGGAAAGAAGATGCCAAAGAAGATGGCAAGAAGAGAATGAGTGATGAAGAATTTAACTAGGAAATGATTGAGTTAAAGGAACGACTCAATTATGTGGAACAGATGCTACAGGAATCTGAAGAAAACCAGAGATGTGGTTGGATAATGAAGAAGAAGGATAGATTTCCTATTAAATAAATGATTGCAAGAGAGCAGAGGCATGGGTTGAAATCTTGTTTAAAGAAGGTATAAGTACTCAAGATAGTTGAGTGTGAGGTAGAATTTCACTATTGTGAACCTAAACAAGGATCAATCCTAGGAGAGGATGATGATGAGATGATGATGTGCTCAGATCAAAACAAAGAAGGGATGATAGTAGCATCAAGTGAGACAGAGTAGTCTCATGAAATTTAAACTAATTGTTTGTGTGAGTATGTATTTGCAGGTATTGAAGAGAACGAAGCCAAACAAAAGTAAGGAATTTCAAAGGAAGCAGATATTCCAGAAGAACAGAGCTATGTTGGTGAAAAAAATAGGGGATAGTAGCTTCTGAAGATAGATAGTCTCAAGGAATTGCCACAGAAGAAATAATTTCAGCATTGTTTCATGAGGACAATAATAGAGAAGCTCATGAACCTCAGATAGACATCGAGGAGAGTTGGGAAACTACAAGAGACCAAGGAGTTCATATTGAAACTCTACAAGCTTATGAAGAGAGAAGTAAACTCATATGTATAATGGTTTGGTTATATTTTCTTTTGCTAAATGTTTACCTGACTATATTTGAAATAATTTTGTTAAAGGTTAAGGAAATATGGAAGTTTGGAAAAGAAATAAAAATGCATGCTCGACATATTTATGAGTGTCAATCAGAACAGTGTAAAGGTGAGACGGAGGAATCTAATAAAACTCAGCTCAAGGTATTTCAGAGGATACTATGGAGTAGAGAAGGCAAGAAGACAACCAATAAGATAGATAAAAATTCCTTGAAATTGAAGAAGAATATACACCACAAAGGTATGAGGAACATAAAGTTGTTTGTACTAGTAGTGAAGATGGCAATGATTTAAATTGTGATCAAAAGATGATAAAGGAAAAAACAATATTAGAATAAAAATATACAAATATAGAAATAAGTCATACATTTGCAGCAGACAACAATGAATTGTCAGAAGATGGTGAAACCAGGCAAGAAAAGGATGAGGTAATGGATTTATTTTTTCAAATTTCATTTAGTGAACATGAGCAAATGATAACAATTAAAGAGTTGAGAAATTTTTTGAGAAATGGCCCAAGAAGTGATAATAGTATGAGTCAAGGAGATGGAGAAATGAACAGAAATATAGTGGAAATGGAAAGACAACTCAAAAATTTGGTTCAAGGAAGGAAATCTAAAGAGAAAAGTAAGGAAGAGGTTTCAGGATTTAACCAATATTCTAAACAAAAATAAGATTAGACAAACTTGTCCAAGACAAGGAAATATGAAGAAGAAGAGGGACACGACAAAATCATTATGTCATGTATACATCAATAGGATGAGAAACAAAAGAGAGCTTTAGAAAGGATGAAGGGGAAGATAAATGTGAAATTCAATATGATTTCAGATTTTAAATTTTTAACGGTGGAATGTATTTTACAGGATAAAGGACAAAATTCTATTGGAAACATGTTTTCTTGTGTAGATATAGATAAACATGGAATATTTAAAAATGTAAATAGTCATCCTTCCTTACAGGAACAAGAATATGGGAGAAAACAATTATATATCTCAGCGGCTTGGAATGGAGGAAGAGTTATTATAATTCTTAAACATGGTATTGCTGGGGAAAAAGAGGATTGCAGAAGATGTGGAGTTGTAGAGCATGATCCAATTATGTCATAGATCCAAGAAAGACTTAAAGATTAATAAATTTCCTGGGAAACTAATGAAAAGATGTATAATGCAGATGAGTACAACATATATATAAGAACCAATTGGTTGAGTTCAACGGTTCAAGCACAAAATTGTGCAACAAAGAGTTAGCATATAAGTGAATGGTTGTATATCCTCATACCAAACAAGGAATTAATTATTTTTGAAGTTGAAAGGATTCCATTTAAAACAATGGACAAGTGGGTAATGAAGGCAGTAGAAGAGATAAATTTAATAATTTCTCAGGTTCGGCAAGTTAAGGAATTATGGATTAATGCAAAAGATGATCTAAGGGAAGTTGTTTGGAGGAAGAACATGATGTTGATGATGAGATAAAAGATCAAAAAGTATAGTGAGGTACAATACCAAGGATCTAGTGAGGGATGCATTGAGAAAAAAAACAACTATTTTGGAGTATTGACTGGTGATTGTAATAAGTGTTGCAGGCTAACAATGTTATTAAAAGAAGTAATAGCATCCAAGCAGAGGAATCATACAAAAGTAAAGTGTCAAAGTGGCAGCAATCAGCAGCAAGTAAAAGTGAAAATATTAGAGTTAGTAAGGAATATATCCAAGAGGAGTATCACCATCAATGAACAATTGATCAATGTTGGAAGAGGGAACAAGGAAATTTCACTAAAACAAAGAAAAGTTTTGGATCCTGGAAGGGAGCATATAACAACAATGCCATAGTAGGACATTCATGCGAGTAGACAACAACAACACGGAGTTTGGAATCTAGGTGAAGGAGAAGATGCAGTAAATGCACCTACAATTGAAAATTTTCATAGAACTAGATGGAAGCTACAATAAGATCAATATTACAACAGAAGAAATAGGAAGACTCATGAACAAAATTCCATGAATTATTTTACATAGGGAGTCTGATGCAAGAGCATCTAACAACAACTTCTACAATCGACCTCATAGGTAAAAACCATATTTACCAAGGGAGTTGGTTCCCTATTTTTTTATTTAAAGTTTGTAATAATTTGAATTGTCTCTAGAAGAAATTTTGGTTGAGTTTATTTTCTAATTATCGAGTTGTTACTAGAGTTTAGGAACATCTTCCAGATTTGGATTTTGTTTAGATAAATTGGGATTTTGTTAGGATATGATTTATCCAAGGGCTCAATATATATTTAATGTTTTGTAAGAGTTAGAGGGTTAGAGAGTGAGAGCAAATGAGTGTGTGAGATTGAGTGTGAAAGGGTGGATTGCAGAGGTCCGAGAGACCATTAAGGAATGAGCCTTCCTGTATAATTTTATTCCTTCAAGGATATAATGAAAGACCATATCGTGTGGTATTTTTATTGATCATTGATAAACTTTAGGATCAACTATCCAGGGTAAATGCGCACGTTGAAAGTGTTAGAGGTTTAACAAAGGGTCACCATCTGTGAAGTGGTTTATGGAAATAAATATCATGGTCATAGACTATGGTCACATGGAATGAGAGAATTATAAGTTAGCACCAAGTTCGAAGCGTTCAAGTGGATAAGCGTCGGTCACAGCCATTGGTCGCGTGGAAAAAAGGAGATATTAGCACATGGATTCTAGGTGTGATAACAGAGCATTACATAACTATGTTCAAAAGAGTATTTCGGGCCTATGTAAATATTTCAAGAGTATCTCAAGCTTGGAGCTGCAGTAGAGTTAAACTTATAACTCTGCACTTTTGGGAAACTGGCCAGTAAGGTCATCATGAGGAAACCAATAACATCCACTTCCCCTTGTTGTTCCAAACATTATTGCAATCTAGTTTCGTCTTACACAATATCAACCCAAAGCTTTGGGATATTTGGTATATTCTATTGAGAAAAAATAACCCTAAAAAATAAGGCATCCAAGAAGGATGAAGTTCTTTTAGAGAAATGAACAACAAATCCTAACCATCCACCTTTTTCCCAATGGAAACCAACTAATCCTTCGTTCACTAATCCTAGTCAAGTATCTCACCATAGTATCGATCTTGTTCATGGGTGTAGTTGAAATTTATTCTCGCAAGAGAAACTGTCAAGAAGCATAAGAGTTTTGAAATAACTTAACCAAGGAATCAAAAATTTTCTTACTTGTCTTCTTATCTAAAATGTGTGATATAAAATTATCCTTTACAAAATCAAGAATTATTCTCTTTACTTTGGCTTCCTTCTTTTGATGAGAATCCAATTGTACTAGGTCATTGGGTTCTTGAGTCTCATTCTCAACATGCTCCCAAAGATCAACCTCCTCCATAATAATTTGAAGCCTTATCTTCCATGGAACAAAATCGGAGAACCCATCTAGCCTATCACACTCTTTAAGACTGAAATTCACCTTACACATATTGAACAAGTCTCAAATGCACAAAATCAGCAGTACATGAAGTAGAAACATCCCTTCTAAAGTTCAAGGTGCTTCTCTCAAGAAAAATATGGTTTGAAACCCAACAACCTCAACAAGTTCAAGTACCTTTCCTATGTAATCTATAGCTATAATACAAGGTCCCTCTTAATCTCGAGTGATCTCAACCACAACAAACTCTAATTTTTAGAAGAAAAAAAAATGGTATCTCAAATTTTAATGCAAAGTCGAAATTCCACCTCTTTGACTAAAGGTTTCAAAGATATTAACCCTATGAACTTTCATCCTTAGGGCCATTATGAAATAGAGCATAAAACAACAACAAAAATAATACAATATTCCATATTCAAACAACCCAAACATCTAAGAAAATCCAAAGAGAAAAGATACCAAAAAACTCGGATAAGTTTCACCCCTCTAGGGAAAATTATCCCACATAAACCATATCTGAAATTCACTTTTATAGTAGTTATAACAGAAGTAAAAAAAAAAAAAGGTATAGAAGCTAGTACAATAGCCCTTAGATTCCTCAGTGATGATGTCAAATCACTTAACCACTATCCTTGTACTTATGTGAAATCATCAAGAGATACATATTTGTAAATAAAAATACATGAAGAACATATATGGCTGAAAATAAAATCTAGAAAATGCACATGTTTTGGAAAATTGAAAACTTCATTAATATACTAAATATGAATTACATGTACATACCATAACCTTCTCTCAAGGATAGTACAAGTCCATTATCTCTCCAAAACCCTAGCTAGGAAAAACAAAAACCCTATCTTAACCAAGGAGCTCCAATATGCAAGAATCACTCCAACACATCCACCAAGGAAAGACATCCTCTTCCTTTCTTCTTCTCCACCAAATATTCCCTATGGTTTTATCACAAAACCCTAATTTCAAACCTAAAATATGCTCCAAGATACTCTAAGAATACCAAGAAACCCTAGTAACTCCAAGAGAGAGAGAAAGATCAAATACAAGTGAAGACCATGAGGGAGACAAGACTAGTGCACATTCTTCCCTAGGTCACATCTCTACACAAGAGAAAATACAAGGTAAGTGGTGATATGATGGTATGACCATATCCAGGATCCCCTTCACAAGATTAAACCCTATTCACAAGAGAAAACTCCAAACCAAGACATCATCTTTCCCTTCCATAGTTTTTCCTAGGATTTCCTCATGAACTCATGAACCCTAGCAAATCACTCCAACAAGACAAGTACAAATAGAAGAGTATGGTGATGATGATGATTGGAAGGAATCTCTCCTTCCTCTATATATATGATATTTAAGGTAATCCAACAATACAGTGTGGGCTGAAGCCCTTACAAGAACCAATAATCATCACTTGTACACCAACACATGTGAAGTGCTCCACTCCAATGGTACACATCACATGCTCCAAGGTGATTCTTTACATAATAAGGGGTCCATGAGGTAAGTCCACATGTGCCTCTAAACAAGAATCCAAGCTATATCATGCTATATAGGGCCTAATTACATCCTATAGGACGCACAGTGATCCTCCTCCCAAGTAGGACATTCTCCAAGAAAGTGAACTCTCCATGTAAAAAACATGGAGGGCATCCACCAAAATGTCAAGAGAACTCTAATTCCTTAGGGAATAATACCAATATAGCACCCAAATAATACCAATAAATCGCTAAGAAAGCTATATCCATCATTAAAATCCATCACGGACCATCTCCCATGTGTCATTCTAGCTCGAACCATCTAGGGGCTCAACATACACCTTGTACCCCAAATCTCATGGAGAACCCCAAACATGGTGTAAACACTTTTGGTGTAACCCGAAAATATAACAAAACATTATCTTCGTACGAGGGAACATTGATGAAGAGTGGCATATTCTATTATTAGAAAAGGTGGGGTTCTTCACTAGGGAGATATTTCCTTGCATGGTTGGTGCATTTATTGAGGAAGTTACATATTCATGGGGAAAATTAACCATTGGGAGTTACATATGGGTAAGGTGCATTTACCTAGGAATGCAAGGAACATCAATTTTAGTCATTGACACTTGCATGTGGTGTACTTTTCTGAGAGATTCCCTCATGCATGGAATAGTTACTCTCTGAGTTCCACCCTTGCATGTGGCATACTATTTTGGGAGTTCAAATCAAGCATGGAATAGTTACTCTCGGATTCCAATGTTTCCTACAATGTAATATTATGTGATTTAGGTCGATACAAATCACCACCAAAATATTCCATTGACTCAAAAACATTCTTACACCTTGCCGGTATTATAGTAGTTTTGCAGGACTTGAACATATGGCACATTATCTAGGCACTTCCCATGCATATTTTTTTATTGACAACACCTAATAATATTCAATTACCAAGCCAACCAAACATATAGAGCTTGAAATAATCTTTGTAATGGTATAAAAAACACTCCAAATGGAGTTTGTATGTGAATGTTGTGGCTGCAAGAAGTTGATTTATCAACTAGGATCCTCAAGGCATGCATCCATTTTTCCACCTCATTTCCTAGGGTTAGGGTTTTAGATATTTGGTTTTTTTCCTCATGAAATTTTAGACTTTATGTCCAAAGGAATTATTTGTCTCTTATGATAATCTTTTTGCAAATTAGCCGAGTCGACACATCTCTTCTCATATATTTTAGCTAGTTTGTATTACTTTGCATAGTTCAATGTTTTTACTATTCCATTCATTAATAGGGTTTGGGTTTCACTATATTACTATGCTCTTTTCAATATATCTACATTATTTCCCCTATTATAGATATCTTAATTTTATTCTCAACATAATTTGAATCAATGGTATTAAATAAATTTTATCTTTGTTGTGTTTTTGTGCATGTCTCCAATGAGGCCGATGGACAAGGAATTGGGCTTCGAACTAACCAAACATAGTAAATACTTCCCATTTTGACTCGAGTGGCCCCCCATGGTAGATGAAAAGATGGAAAAAAAATTAGGAGATCTTATCTAGATTTTTCTTTAGGAATCCCTCAAGTGACAAAGGAATGAGATAACGGATAATTTCACCCTAATCCTTCAATAACTTCCAACAATGATAGAGGAACCTTGGACAAGAAATAACTCCAAAGGTATAATGGCCTTCAAGGTGCAATTTAGATTTCTCATTCCTTTTTTTGAAAGAAAGATAAATGAAAATACTTTGGAGAAATGGTTAAGTCTACTAGAGGATCATTACTCTATTTAAAAATTTTCCAACAGTGAGAATATTGTAGAGAAAACTAATCCTCACACTAAACCAACTAGGAAACAGAAGACAAATTTAAGCAAAAAAGAAATTACAAACACACACAATACACAAATATTTTACCCGAGAAACCCTTAACCAACAAAACCAACATTCCTTGAGCATATTGCTCTCTTGGTGTCTTGTTCATTCTTAGAATAAAGAGTTACATGAATAACCTTGGTCTACACCTAAGATACAATCATCACCATACTCTCTTGCTTTACAAAATAAAAACCCTGCAACCAATTTAGTGTACATCTATATGACCAGGTTGCTACCAGCAACATCAACATGAACATCAACTTATTACAATTACAATGTGCCTTATTTTTAGGCTTTACAGTATGTAAACTCCTAAATCATGGCACCCAAAAATGGTTACATATACACACATATGATTGGATACAATCCCATGAATCTCAGTATTCTATGACAGTCAACTACCCAATTGACCTCCAATCAGTCTTCGATCATCTGCCACTCAACCTCCCATTGACCTCCTATCAATTGACCTTTTGACCTTCCTGATCGACCACTTCGACCTTCAACTTTCTCAGTTAAACACTTTGACCTTCAACTTGGCCATCGACTTGAATTGGCTTGTCATTTGATTCATCACCCAGTCGATCCATGTTGACTAGATAGTCAGATGATTGTTCTTTCACTGTAAAGAATATAACAACCCAACATTCTCCCACTTGTTGTCTTCATTGTTGATACAAGTGAATATAAACTTGTATTCATAGACCCAATGAAGAAATACCCATTGCCTCTCTACACCAAGAGAACTTCACAACACTCACAGACTTGGTCAAAGAGTATTCTATGTTTTCCAAAGTGTCTACCATCTCCTGTAGAACCTTCTTGCTTTTGACCATGTCTCTCATGAAATGGTATTGTACATCAATATACTTTGTCTTGGAACGTTTAGCTGAGTTGTTTTCCAGGAATATTGTGCTTTGAATGTCACAATTTATCTTCATATATCTTTGTTGAAACCCAATCCCTGAACACAGTATGTATCCATATTGATTATTTGATCACATGAGTGGTTCTCATGCATTCATATTTTCATATTGACAAGGATATGACCACTTGTCACTTACTCATCCAGTTGATTGCTCCACTGAACATATATAACACATATCCATTGGTCAACATTTGTTGTTCCAGATCTGCAGCCCAGTTAGCATCGAAAAATCCATGTACATTTACTTCACTATCAGTTTTAGGTTTCCCTTGGTATCATATAGCATATTCTATTATGCCATGCAAATACCTAAACACTCTCTTGACAGCCAACAAGTGCTCTTTCTCAAGTGTCGACATGCATATGCTCAATACTCTCATTACATGAGAATATATGGTTGATTTCATACCATCACATACATTATAATACCAACAACACTAGCATAGGTAACATGTGCCATATCCTCTATTTTGTTCTATGTCTTTGGACATTATTCAGAGGTTAGTTTTTCTCCCACAAGAATTGGTACCTTTACTAGTTTGAAATCATGCATGTTGAAACACTTCACAATTGTTTCAATGTACTTTCTTTAATTTAACCAAATATTTATAACTGCATGATCTCTCTTGATCTCCATTCTCAAAATGAAGTTCATTGCACCGACATCCTTCATGTCAAACTTGTAGGAAAACTGCATCTTTACCTCCTTTATTGCATTCATGTCATTTCCGATTAACAGCATGTCATCGACATACAAAGCTACATATATGAAATGACCACCTTCTTTCTTGGAATATACACAATGATTAGCCTTGCTTCTCATAAATCCAAAACTAAGGATGTATGTGTCAAACTTTTGATACCACATCCTTGGTGATTACTTTAGACCATAAAGGAATCTCGTCAATTTTCACACCATCTCTTTCTTTCCCTTTATTGCAAATCCTCCAGGTTGTTTCATGTGGATTTATTCTTCCATATCCCCATGTATGAACGTTGTCTTCACATCCATTTTCTCTATTTCAATATCAAATGTTGTAACCAAATATATTAGAAATCTAATGGAAGTTAATTTTTCAACAGGGGAAAAAATATCACTGAATTCGACTCCCTCTACTTGGGAATACCCTTTTTCTACCAGTCAAGCTTTGAATTTCTCAACTTGACTTGTTGCATTCAACTTTTTCTTGAACACACACTTACTACTGATAGGTTTCCTACCATTATGTAGTTATACCAAATCCCACCTATCATTCTTGTACAAGGATTATATTTCTTCAACCATGGCATCCTTCTAGATTTTACCCTCTGTCGAGTCAACTGCCTCCCTAACCAAATTGGGATCCTTGTTAGTGGAAGATAACACAAAAACAAAATGGAAATCGGGTGGATTATACCTTTTATTTGTTTTCCTTACTTGTTCGGAACTCCTTACAACTGGAGTAAGTTGTTCCACCTCTTCATTTGATTTAGTTGACTCATCAAAATCGTGTTCTTTGTTCCTCAACTCAAACACCAGCTTATCTGGTTCTTTATCTTTTTGAACCTCTTCAAACTTAGAAGTTGTTTTGAATTCCCTGAATATCACATCTCGACTATGCATTTTGTTCCTTAACACCAAATATTGTAGCTTATATCCTTTCATTCCATCCTTTTAGCCAATGAAAATACACTTGACTACCTTATTATCTAGCTTGTTCCTCTTTTCCTTGAAAATAGGAACAAATGAATCATAGACAAAAAATATGAGATGTGAAAGAAAAGGATTCATACCAAACCACACCTCAAGTGAAGTCAATTTGACTAGCATTGATGGAGGAGACCTATTTACCAAATATTTTGCAGTGTCAAATGTCTCTACCCATAATTCTTGTGTGATCCCAACACCACTGAGCACACTCCTTGCCTTATCCATTAACGTCTTTTTCATTCTTTCATAAAATCCATTTTGTTGTGGGGTATATGGCATGGTATTTTTGAATTCCATGTCATAATGCTTGCAAAACTGCTCAAAATTCTTTCCATAGAATTCACCCCCATTGTAAATTCTCAATACCTTGATCTTCTTATATGTCTAGTTTTCCACAAGAGATTTAAACTCTTTGAATTTCTTGAAAACCTTGAAATTCTTCCTTAGGAAATATAGCCATGTCTTTCTGCAAAAATAATTTATGAAGGGAACATAATACAAAGATCCTCCTAGTGAAGGGACCGCTATAGTCCCAAAGACATCACTATGTATAAATTCCATAATCCATTTTTCCCTTGTTTCTCCATAAAGAATCTAACCCGATTTTGTTTTCCATATATGAAATTTTCAAAGAAATCAACTTCTAAATTAAAATCAAGAAAACCTTTGACCATACCTTTGTTTTTCATAGATCGAATTATTTTTTCTCCAACATGTCCCATCCTTTGGTGCCATAACATGGTCGAGTCAACTTGACGAAGAAAATTCGAGTAGGTTTGTATAAACTCAACCCGAGTTGAGTCAAGTCAAGTCAAAATCGAGTCAACTTCGGGAAAAACAATGTGGTTGTGTCTAGTCAAGTATACATTCCCTAACAACTTGTATAGGGTTCCAATATGAACTCCTTTCATTAGTATCATCGCTTCCCTAACTATTTTGGACGTATCCTTATTAAATAAAATGTGCACACCTTCATCACTCATTTTTCTGAGAGATATCAGATTTCTTTCCAAACTTGGAATACGTATAAGCACACTTAGAAGGGTCTTGCTCCTCCCATATTGTAGCATCATTTGGAATATTTCTCATCCAATAATTTTGGTTGTCAAGTCATCCCCTAAGAATAAATATTCTCCTTTAAATATGTTGGGTATATGTTATATTATTTGCATGTGTGTGGAGGGGTTATTAGGGTTTTGGTAGCTGCGAAATACCTAAAATATTTTATATATTGTATTGTGAATGGTGAAAGCAATACAATGAAGAGTTGGGAGTTGCGGCACCAAGGAAGGTTGGTTTTCTCTTAGTCAAGCATTTAAAACATAAATCTTTGTGTAATATGTGTATGATCCATTGATTAATTTTTGTTTTGCTTAAGAATCTGAATGTGTATTTTTACTTCACGGGTTTGAAACTTACAATATCTCTCATATTCACATAACCATTCTTTGTGGGGTGTCATATGAAAGGATTCACCTGAGTTGATCAACCAAACATCATGATCCAACTTTCTACTGGTCGACTCCAGAGACACATTGCCTCCTTTATCTGGAGTATTCTTTCTCACAGTTCAATATTTCTCGTTGGAACTTGGACTGATCTCAATCTCCTTCGACTTCCAGTATCTCTTGTAGTTCCTAGATTTACCGTATTTCTAGCATCTTCTCATCAACTAAACCGAGGATTTATATCTACCCTTCAACTTAGAATTTCTATCAGATAATTTTCCTTTATCTTTGTTGATCAGTCAACCTCTCACCATCAAGGAATCCGTGGTCGATCCTTCCATGTTCTTTTGTCGCGTTTCTTCTGACGAAAAATATGAAACGATGTCTTCAAGCATTAATGTAGTAAAATTATTCCCTATAGCCACAACTAAGTTATCCCAAGATTTTGGCAAATAACACAACAGGCTAATACATTTCTCCTCCTCAATGATTTTAATGTCCATAGATAATAACTGGATTATTATAGTATTGAATTCATTAAGGTTCTATATTATTGAGCTCCAATCACTCATCGTTAGAAGATACAATTTCTTCTAAAGGAACAACTTCTTTACTAGGGATTTTGACTAGTACAAGATTCCAAACTTGTCGCAAAGTTTCTTTGCAGAGCCTTCACCTGAGACATTCAAAAATATTGAATCTACAAGGCAAAGTTGAATCGTACTCCTCTCCCTTCTCTCAAGTTTATCCCATTCTTCCCTCGACATACCCATTGGAATTGTTCCGGGACTCAAAACTACCCATTCAAGGAGATATTCCATATTAAGCTTCCAAAGTTCAAAAATATAGACATTGAATTTTTTAATCTCTATCCTCGAACTGCTTGCCATTCTTTCAAGATCAACTTTAAAGATCATTGCCTTGCAACTCCCACTAGATGTAGGTTTAGATCAGATCCAGGATCTTCTTAACCTTTCTCTGAACGCTCTGATACCACATGTATCAAAACTACTCAGATGCACTCTAATACCATATGTAGAGAAAACTAATCCTCATACTAAACCAACCAAGAAAGTGAAGAGAGATTTAAGCAGAAAATAAATGACAAACACACACAGAACACAGATATTTTACCTTGGAAATATTTAACCAGGAAATAAAGCATTCCTTGATCATCTTGCTTTCTTTTTTTCTCATTCATTCATTGAATAAATAATTACATGACTAACCTTGGTCTACACTTAAGAAAAAATCTTCATCCTACTGTCTTTCTTTACATAATAACAACCCTGCAACCAATTTGGCTTGTGTATATATGACCAAGTTGCTACTAGCAACATCAAAATGAACATCAACTTATTACAACTAAAACATGCCTTATTTATAGGATTTACAACACAAAAAATCCTAACTCGGAGCATCTAAAAATAGTTACAGATCCACGCGAATGGTTGGTTACAATCCTGCAAATCTCAATATTTTGTTACAAACAACTACTAGTCGATCTCTAGTAGTCTACCACTCACCTCCTGTCGATTGACCTTTCGACCTTCCTGATCAACCACTCCAACCTTCAACTTTCTCGATCGAATAATATTATCTTTGACTTGACCATCAACTTGACTTGGCTCGTCGGTTGATTCATCACCCATGACTATTCTTTCACTACAAATAATAATATAACAACTCAACAAATATCACCTTCACACTCCTTAAGTCCCTTCCCTGTGTCAAATATTGGTGGGGAACTTACCATTCACAACATGTCAAAGATGAATTTAAATCATTTAGGACAAAATTCACTTGGACATCTTTTGTTTATACCCTCAAGGAGAAATTTTACCATGTTATAAACTATAATAATTAGTACACAAGATGGTGTAATGTCCCTCACCTCTTAGAGAGGTGATGAGGAGACTCAGTGGCCTGGGCACCCCCACTAGGTCATAGTCTCACACTAAAGGGGGGAAAGTCAAGAAGTTAAAAGTTATATTTTTAAGTTGACTTAAGAAAGGAAAAGGATAAAGGAGTAAA
>ML794995.1:100484-129519 GCA_009831015.1 Picea engelmannii | reverse complement strand
CTCTCAATTACCATTCTATACATGGATTTTTACATAATTCGTACAGACATTATAAGCACATGCATTTAAACAATTAAACACACTTAAATCTCAGAGTAAAATATATAAGTTACTGCTACAATTAAACAAGCCATAGCATTCAAAAGTAATTAATTTACACAGCGGAAAACATGATAACATATCTAGAAGAGTCATGCAAATGTGATAAAACATAGTCAGATACTTATCTGCTGATAGTGAAGAAATCCACCAACCAAATGCAGGCCTCCCACGAACCTCCCAGTCGTAGACCGCACTGCTCCTCAACTCAACAGTGGGTCACCCCCGAGATGGGACTGAGCTCCACCCCAGGGCAAGGAATCCAGACTCAAGCTGAGGTTACAGGGAATTCAGTCATACACAACCACCAAGAAGAAAGCTCTCCCAGGAATCTCCCTCGCTCACTGCCCACAGACCCTCATTCCCCACATGCTTGTTCCACCCGAGGAGAGTGCACCTTCTCTGTCACCTGGACAGTCCTTTGGCTTCCAGTCTCCCTTACCTTGGGTTACAGGAACAGACCGGACCGGAAGTCTCTGGGCTCTATGGCAGCTACAGGGTTCCTTCCAGGAGTTCTCTCCTCCCTCTGCGCACTCTCTCACCTGGAGGAGTCGCTCACAGGCCAACAAGCCTCACGCAGTCCAGTACTGCGTGGTCACAACACCCCATGGGGAAAACAGACACGAGATGTCCAGCAGGTTTAACAATGGCAGATGGTCTCAAGGATTGGCTCCACACATAGGCTCGGCGCTCAGACAGAGGATGTTTCGACCTTTCAGAATTCAACACACACACAGGCTATTCCCAAAATCAACACAGACTATTTAATTTCCCATTCTAGATTAGAGGAATACACCAGTTTCCTCAAAGCCAGATACAGGCTTCCTCGAACTAGTTCGGCGATGGAAAATGGGTCTCACGGTCACGGCTTCGAGACAGAGAGGTACGTATTATTCATAACAATCACAGGCTTTCCAGCTCTCAGGGATGCACAAGGTATTCTTTGCAGAGGTCGAGTTAATCGTACTGCTCAGAGCCTGTACATGCTCAGGTAGTCGGGTGGAATGGAGGAGGAATCCCCCTCACGGCTCATCTTGGCCGTTTTATCTGCATGCACCAGGGTTGACACTTGTCACCCTTGGAACTGCATGCGTTCCATCAGCCTGCATCCCTTTTGCACGCTTTCCCTTTTCAAAACTTAGGATAAACAGAAATGCACATGTCTCTTTTTGAGATAATATTAAAATATTATTTCCCGGGTTTAATCCCCCTAGGATCAACACTTAGCCCCTTTTCCCACCTTCCAGCCCCTAGTTTCTTGCCCACTATGTGGACTCTCAGTCCCCCTTCACTCATTCATCGTGGTCGGTCTGCACCTGGCGGTGTTTATATTTTATGGATTATTCTACATACATACAAGTACAACAGCAGGCTCCTGGCCCTCAAACACTTAGGCTTCCTGGCCTAACAAACACATAATCCTTCCGGCTTATACAAAACTTGGCTCACCAGCCTATAGAGCACATTTACAATTCATTGCATATATCATGATCTGTAACAGGGCTCGGCCTTGGGGACACTACAGTTACTTTGGGAGGTTAGATTTACAATATACTAGATTTAACCCCAACTATTGCAGTATCTACTATCATAGATAAGCAATGCATGAAGGTGATCACTCAGATGGTGAGATTTACCCTCTTCATGTTTCAATCAGATGGCAAATGGAAAATCATCGTGACCACCAAGGCCTCTATAATGGGTTTATCTACACAGTATAAGTAGATGAAAATGATAGTGAAATAATATAGATATATATATTCATGTCACTTGTGGGGTTCCTCTACAATGTCAAGTAAAGCATGAAATTGATTTGACACCAGGTACCACTCTATTTAATAGCCCAGTATACAAATGCTCTCTTCTAGAGAACGAGAAGAACAAACATTAAATTCAAGAGTTGATACAAAAGAGTTGCATTCGACCAAGAATCTCACCTTGTAGTAGCATAATTGTGTTATTTCAAAAGAAGTACAGAACATGGATACTTTGTATTGATTACAAATCCCTAAACAAAATCACAATAAAAAACCATATCCAATCCCCCAAATCTATGATCTTCTTGATCATCTCAAGGGTGCCAATTTTTTTACTAGGAATGATATGAGACCATGCCATCGCTAGGTTCCAATCAAGAAAACTTATGTGTGGAAGACAACCTTCAAGTCTAGTGAAGGTCTCTTCAAGTGGTTAGTCATGAATTTTGGCTTCACTACTACCCCAACAACATTCATGAGGATGATGGATGATATATTTTGGTCATTCACTAATTATTTTGTGGTCATATATGTAGACAATATCTTCATATTCAATAGAACCTAGGAGGAGCATCTAGAGCACATTCAACAAGTGATAAGAACCTTACAACAACACAATTTATATGCCAATCTAGATAAGTGTTCATTTATCATGTAGAGAATTAAGTATTTGGGATACATCATGCATGAGCATGGTGTGCATGTGGATCTATCCAAGATCCAAGTCATTTGTGATTGGTCGGCCCCAAATACACTAACGGAACTCCATATCTTATTGGGCCTTGCCAAATTCTATTATAGGTTCATGTTAGGGTTCTTGCATATCACTTGGCCTATAAGCTAAGTGACCAAGGGTGGATCCAAACCTACTTTTGTTTGGGTTGAGAATTGGGGCTTCACCTTGTTGACCAATATCTTATCACATTCATAAAGGGGGTTTTTTAATTGTGAAAAATAAAGTCAATATATTGTAGTTGGTATTGGGGGGGATAGGATGTGAGGCATCAGGGGATTTATAAGTACTAGGGGGGTATAAAAATGGGTATCTAGTAAAAACAGATATTTTTTACTAGAAATATGTATTAGGATGGGGGTTAAACAAAAGGAGTTTTGGTGGTGTTTATCAATATCTAGTGAAATTAGGGTTATTCTTTAATATCCCATGAATGTAGTGTTAGAATAAAAGGTGTGCTCGTTTTCACCATAGACAATATAGCAATATTGCCACCCAACCATAGGCACAAAGGCCACTGTATATTTTAACCTTGTACAATATTTACTGCAAACATATTTTCATTAAAAGAACAGAAAAGATACAATGGAAAATACAAACATTACACAGATATTTTTCCCCTGGAAACCCAAACCGGGAAAACCAGCATATTCTATATTCATTCATAGTGTTACATTATTTACAATAAAATATACATATAGGAGCCAGCGTCATCCAAAACCCTAACCCAATGACCTGGAATATTCAACAACCCTAATTCCTTAACCAAAAATAGAAAAACATCAGAAAAAACCATGTGCCGAAAAACCTCACAACAATGGACACAAAAATCGAGGCAACATGAAAAACAAAGAAAAATGTGACATGTTTCCCGAGGAAAAAATAATTCTTGGGGGCGCTGCCCTTGAACCCCTATGTGGGGGGATTTCTCCCCCCTGCACGCCCGACGCAACGCAGACACTGCTACTCATGCAAATAATATAACACATACCCAAAATTCTCCCACTTTCTATTTTCTTTGCTTACAGGGGGTTACATAGTCAACAATCCAGGGCAGCAATGCCCATGGATCCTCTACACCAAGAGAAATTCTCAGTGCTCACATATTTTGTTAATGAATCTGCAACATTATTCAAATTGTCCACCTTCATCAGCAATACTTTCTTTTCTTCAACCATGTCTCTCACAAAGTGATATTGAATATCAATCTGATTTGTCTTTGAATGATAACTCAGGTTCTTCGCTAGAAAAAATGCACTCTAACTGTCACAATATATCCTTACAGCTTGTTGTACCAACCCAACACCTTAACACAATATTTTTAACCATATTTCTTCCTTACTTGCATGAGTGGTTGCCATGTATTCAGCTTATGTAGTTGAAAGTGCCACTACAGCCTATCTTTTTCTAATCCAAGTTATTGCTCCTCCAAACAGGTTAAACACATACCCACTTGTAGATATCCTACGATCCAGATCTCCAACCCAATCTGCATATACAAAGCCATGTATATCCAACACTTTGTCCAATCTCGGTCTTCCTTGGTAGCACAATCCATAGCTAGCAGTGCCACGCAAATACCTGAAAACCCTTTTTACTATTGTCTAATGCTCCTTCCCTAGTTTTGATATATACTTTCTCAAAACTCCCACTACATGTGCAATGTACGATCTAGTAGATACCATTGCATACATCAAACTGCCAACTACACTCGCATATGGAACATGAGACATGTCCTACTCCTCTTTCTATGTCTTGTGACACTGATCCGCAGATAAATTTACACCAACAGGAATAGGAACCTTGATTGGTTTACATTCCTCAATATTAAACCTCTACAATATTGTCTCGACACATTTTCTCTGATTTAACCAGAGTTTCCTCTTTTTTCGATCTCTTTTAATTTCCATGCCCAAAATGAAATTTGAAGCACCGAGATATTTCATGTCAAATTTAGAGGACAACTGAGTTTTCCCATTCTAGATAATCTCCTTTTTATTTCCTATCAGCAACATGTCATCCACATACAAGACCAAATAAATAAAATGATCACCAATTAATTTAAAATACACACAGTAATCCTCTTTGCTTCTTGTGAAGCCAAGTCCCAGCATACAAGTATCAAATTTTTGATACCACATCCTTGGTGATTATTTTAAACCATATAGGGACTTTTTCATCTTCCATACCAGCTCCTTCTTTCCCTTCACAACAAATCCTTCTGGATGCTTCATATAGATTCCTTCTTACAGATCCCCATGTAGGAATTTTGTCTTCACATCCATCTATTCTACTTCAAAATCAAATGTAGCAGCAACAGATAACAAAAATCTTATAGAGGTTAACTTGGCAACAGGAGAAAAAATCTCACCAAAATTAATTCCCTCAACCTCGGAATAACCCTTTGCTACTAACTAAGCTTTGTATTTTTCCACTTTTCCTTTTGCATTCAACTTCTTTTTAAATACCCATTTGCTGCCAATGGGATTTCTTCCAGTTGGAAACTCCACTAGATCCCAAGCCTCATTCTTATCCAAGGCTTCCATTTCTTCATCCGTGGCCTTTTTCCAAATATTTCCATCGTCTGAATCCACTGCCTCTCTGGAAGTTCTAGGATCATCATTAGTAATAGACAAAGAAAAATTTGAACAAAAATTAGATGGAGTATACCTTTCTGATATCCTTCTTTCTCGAACCGATCTCCTCAATAATGGAGTATGAGGATATTCTTCTTCTAATTCTTGTTCTTCTGTAGAGTCCGATTCATCATCCTTTAAATCAAACTCTATTTTCTCTAGTTCTTCCTTACTTGGTAGAACTTTCAAATTAACAGCAGCCTTCATTTCTCTAAATACCACATCTCGGCTATACACTACCTTCTTAGTTTCTGGGTTCCAAAGCTTATAACCTTTGAGACCATATTTATATCCAATAAAGATACACTTTTCAGCCTTCTTATCTAGCTTACTCTTGTTTTCCTTTGGAACATGAACATATGCATCACAACCAAATACCTTGATATGTGTGTGAGAAGGTTTCTTACCAGTCCATACCTCTTGTGGAGTCTTGTCATCTAGCACTGATGAGGGTGATATGTTGACCAGGTAACATGCAGTACCCATTGCCTCTGCCCAGAATTATTTCCCTAACCTGGCACCACTGAGCATGCACCTTGTTTTTTTCCAACAACGTCATGTTCATCCTTTCTACAACTCCATTCTATTGAGGTGTATATGGAGTAGTATTTTTCCTTGATATACCACACTTCTTACAGAATTCTTCAAATTCATTCTCGTGGAACTCTCTTCCATTATATGTCCTCAACACCTTAATTATTTTCTCTATTTGATTCTCAACAAGAGCTTTAAACTCTTTAAACCTGTCAAAGACTTCATATTTCTTCCTAGGGAAATATATCCAAGTATTTCTCGAGAATTCATCTATAAATTAGATATAGTACACAGACTTTCCCAATGATGGGACTGACACAGGTCCAAAAACATCAATGTGAAATAGCTGTAAAATTCCTTATGCACTCATTGCACCAAAGGGGAATCTTACCCAATTTTGCTTCCTATATACACAATGTTCACATAAATCAAAATCCAGAGAGCAGTTAGACATACCTTCAACCATACCTTTATTGTGTAGTAGTCGAAGACCCTTCTCTCTGATATGCCCTAGTCTTTGATACCACAACATAACCTTTTCTCCAGAGACTGTAGGAGTTCTTTCTTCTTCAACTCCAATATCACGAACAATGTAACTATTACACCCATCACTAATATTTATTCCTTGCAACTTATACAGAGTTTGATCTGGGATCTTTTCATCGAGTGACTTATAAATAATTGCATTAAATGAGCATAAATTAAAGTGCACCATTAAAGAAGGAAAAGATCAAAAATGAAGAGACATAAGCATCAAATCCGAATACAAAAAATTGATAACGGAATTCATCCCTAGTGGAATACGTCTTTGGGTCCTGCTCTCAAATGGGTAGGATTTTTCATTAACTCAGTAAAATAATTTGGCAAAATACATAAGTTTTCCTCATTTTGAAATGAAGATGCAGAAATATTACTCAGATACTAAAACAGACAGCACCAATGAATTTTTGGCATCGAATTACCCAAAAACAATTGTCTCCATGCTTCGATCTGACTCTGGCACTCCTAGGCCCAAGAATAATTTTCTATCGGTTTTTGTGCCCCTGCAACCTACAATTAATATTGGTGTACCTTGTTGGCCCTTGACCAAGTTTTGAAGAATACTTGGTCATATTTGATCGTTTTTGGGACTTCAACAGCTTGCCAAAGATGGAGCGCAATGCGAAGCGGAAATTAGGGAAACTAGACCTATTTTTGGGTCCCTTTAGGGATTTGGGTTAATGTAATGGGAAAGGGATGTTGGCCCGTGGGTTCACCCATGCTTAGGCCCATTTTTGTAATCTATAAATAGATACTTATGCAATTTAAGAAGAGAGAGAGTAGTACATCTATGTGATGTATAGCTGATGGCTTAGTGCCAAGAACTGGATCTATGTGATCGAATGTATCTTGTAAATGATTTGTGCATGATTGTAAGAAGCTCGCAAGTTGTTTTGTGTTCAAGTGCAAGGAAGAAGGATCTAGAAAGTTGCGCAAATCTTCTGTCCTGTGCGAAGCAAGGATTGTTGAAGCTCTGTGTTGTAACTGCTTGACTGAGATAATAAAGAAGAAGATCATGTGGACGTATCCCTAGGGTGGGGGTGAACCACGGTAACTTTGTGTATTTTTCTATGTGCTTCGACCTAATGTGTTTATCTCCTTCTTGGCTAAGTGCTTGATGTGATTAAATATATTTATTTATGCTTTGTGCTTCTGAGATAGGAATGAATGTTAGATCTGATATGTAAGATGCTTAGTGCTTGATCTGCGGAATCCAATCTATCTTGTTAGGGCTAAGTGTTGAATTATCTTAGATCTAAGTACTTACTGTGATACTCTGTGCTATCTACGAAGTGTTGTAAGGGTAGAATATTGATGGATAAACCATGTTAGATGATTTCTAAGTGCTATAATCACAGATATGTGTCCCATCTAAGGTTGCAGACATCTGAGTCCTATAACCACCCCTGCCTCTACCTCGGGTGAGACTTCATCTGCTTCACAGGTGTTGCTGAAAGGGTCGGTAGTTAGGGTTTTGTTGGTGCTCTCTTGAGCATTGAACCCTGGGTCTGCCCCTGTGCCAACAAATGGTTCCATTACTGGGACATGAAACTGTGATTGTTGGGAACTAAAGAATAAAAAGCTTTGTGCGAAATAAGCTCTGTGTGTAGATCTGTTTCCCTAGTGTGCAGTATTCTACTTGACCTGCGAAGCTTTGTGCCGAGAAAGAAAGATCAGATCTGAAGGAAAGAGGTTAGATCTGCAAGAAAAGAGGTTGATACTAAATAAAAAAAGTGAGGTCTGAACACTTTGTGCTCTAAGAAAGTTAAAAGTAGAAATTTCTACAGAAAAGAGGTAAGATCAGTAAGCTCTATCCTCTAATAAAGGTAAAAATAGTTCAAGTTTTAGATCTGAAAGCTTTGTGCCCAGTGGAAGCAAATAAGTGAAAAATTTTACTTCTAACATATGGATTCAGGTATGCTTGATAAATTTTGTCTCAGCTTAAAAACTAGATCATTGTTAGATAAAAGAAAGTTTGATATGAATAGATCTGGTAGGAATAGTGAAAGATATGTTATACCTATGCATAGAAAGAGTTTTTGGACTAACCAATGGATGAAGGACCCTAGAAAGAAATTTTTGCAGGCTAGCCCTTATGATCCTAGCACGCAGTACAAAAAGAGTTGGGGATCATTGAAGAGAAAGAGAGGATTAATTCTTTTCTACAATTGCAGAAGACCAGGACATCTTGCTAAGGAATGCCCTGGGAGAAACCCTAGTTGCCTCTGTTGTAAATCTATGGACCATGAAGTATTGGATTTCCCTAGAATGATTGCTAGACTTGAAAAGTTGAATATGGAACAAGCAAACTCTAAAGGAGATCAAGAGACTAAAATTATAGAAGAACCCCAGAAAGAATCAGAGATCATGTTACTGAAAATAAAAGAAACCCTAGATGACCATAAGGATGTTAGTTTGTCAAAGATCTTCAAAGAAAGTGAAAAAATCGAAGTAAGAATAGGAGACTTTGACATTGACTGTGCTCTGGTTGAGGGAACACCAGTGAACATTATGACAGAAAGCACTTGGGAAACCCTAGGAAGGCCTGCTCTGGTCCCTTCACTAGGAACCATCGGATTGTTTAAAGGAAAAATGGTAACCCTATGTGGTAGAATTACCCAGATAGCTATGAGTACCCATGGAACTTTCACAGAGGAAGAATTCAAAGTTATTAAATTTATTGAGGACCACGCCCCATTTCCAACTTTGTTAGGCAGGATCTGGATTGAAAAAGACCAAATCCGAAGAAAAGAAGAAAAGGATGCTCTAGAACAGAAGAAGCAAGAACTCATGGAATTTATGTCTAGAACGATCTCCTACTTGATGAAAGAATAAGAGGACAGACCTAAGCCATTGAACACCAGGGACTTGGGTATCGAAGTTATAAGAGAATTATAGGAACCACAGAATACCGAAATACCTAATCCATATGATGAAGGAGTATTACCCTTGGATCTGAAGAATGAACCTAAGCAGCGCGAAGTGACTATGTCAAGAGAAGATAAGAATCAGAATGGAAAAAGGATGACCGAGACGAAGATTACTGGGAAAAAGGCTAGGAAGCTAAGTAAGAAGAGGGCCAAAATCGAAAAGTTACAGAAGACTCTAAAGGAAACTTCGCAAAAGGAAAAATCATAAGAATCGAGCTTTGCCAGGATATCAAACAGCGACCTATGGCACTTTGCCATGTCACAGAAATATAGTCGTTGGAAGCCAATATAACCATTCGACTTCCACTTCGAACGGGTCGAAACACCTGTATGTCTCACCACTAGACCATTAGACCGTGCCATATGGATAGAACATCAGTTAATGCAGCCTCTTATCCATTGCAAGCCAACCGTTTCTAAGTTTCCCTACTTAGTACGTCGCACCACGCATCGAAAATACTTTTGCTAAATGAGAATTTGAGCCCGAAACTTGAGATTACTTCACCTTGCTATCATTTCCTTGTTCCCATACTGTTCACCGTAGTCTCTGAATTCATTTTCACACCTAAGCTAGTTGACCCAAGCTTGTATGTCGAATGAGCTCAGCGTTGTTGAGAAAGTAGTTGAAGAAGTTTTGATTGAATTAATGACTAAGAGAGTCATGTCAAAAAGAAGGATGTCTGCAGGTGTGAAAGCATCATCAACAGGAGGATTCCAAGCTTCTCCCTCCACTGCTCGCGGAGCAGGACCTTCCAGAACCACGACCGAGACAAGAACAAAGCACAGAGATGATACTGCAAACGCCAAGTTGATCCCACGCATTATGTCGATTTACATACCACCTTTGAGTGGCAAGATTAACCGCGACAGTGTACCCAGAGAATTTGAGTACACCTTGATCACCATGTATCTTCCAAAAGGGGTGCGCGCAGTATGTACTGACTAGGATAAGCTCGCAGCACTGAATTTTAATGATTTTAACCTTGGATATCGCAAAATCTACAGCATGTTAGCTCCGCATAAGTACTTAACCAAGACCAAAGGCAGAAATCCTAAGATTGTCCCACAGTCTTGGACCCAGAACCTCGCACAGTCCACACTTCTCAACGTAATGAAGATCCCTCACTTCGGCAGACACCAAGAAGTCAACGCATGCATCAAGTTGTTGTTATCTTTCTACCACGGCGGACACTTATGGTTGGACTGTCGCATCACTGTGGATCTGACTCTGATCAATCGGATCACAGGACTTAGCATGCAAGGCCCTGACCCATAGGACTTTTACCCAGGATAGACCTCGGACTGAGCAGTAGCACAGCAGATAAAAGAAACTCATGGCGATGTAGAGAAGGGTACGCGAGGCTACAAGGTAGCCTCTATCCAGAGTGGCGCAGTGCGCCTTGCCTGTCAGTTGATCACGGGCAAGTTAGTTCATAAGAACAAACCAACACAAGTGACTGGCTTCGTATTTGACCTCACAGGGAAGTGCACCGAGGGACTACAGATGAATTGAGCACAGTATCTTGTAAACCAGTTAGAGTTGGATTGTAGAGGAGTGCAAGACCAAGGGTATGAGTTCCACTTTAGTTGGTTGCTCATACTCATCGCTTTCATCGCTTGGGAACTGCCAAAGGGAGACACTTTTCCGGAGATCGAACCTTTCAAACCACTAGCCACGAATTTTTGTATGTTGTGGTACTCTAACGACATGAACAAGCAGTGGCAGTCCAATGCTATCTTCCACACCTATTTCAACCAATTGAAGAATGAAATTCAGTCTACACCACGCATCACCCCAAACGTACTTCATAGGTTTAGACCTTTGATGAAATTAAGTGCGGACCACCACTTCACCTATATTACAGTGTGTGGTGATAGCAGCTCCAATCCTACTACAAGTTGACAGAAGATGACTTGGAGGATATTACCAAGGAATGGTCGGCGAACCTCCTTATTGCAGTGGACCCCGCAAACATGTCCGACGAGGAAATCCCTGAAGCTATGCCGGATACACCTAGGCCAAGCAAGACTAAGAAGGATGACAAAGTTGAAGATGTCCCTAGCACGTCCACGAAGACTACTTTGATCTCACATGCGTAGGGAGGTGATGGTGACGAACTAGGCAGCACAGAAGTTGAGAAAAATAGAGGCGAGGTTACTCCACCTAGAGAGGAGGAGGATCCCTCCATGAAAAGAAACATTACACCACCAAATCCCTCCTCCCGAAAGAAATCTAGGGCCACCCGGACCACGCTTAAAACTACCCTTACCCTGGATGACTTCGACTTCTTAATTGTTGCGTTGAATGATGTTTCACTAGAGCTCGCAGAAAATCAAGAAGCAAAGTAGGAGGAGATATTCAACTGAATCAAGGGCGAACTCTAAGAAGTGCAGCAGGCACTCCAGTCTAGTCGAGCAGTTTCTACAGTGCCCTTGATAAGTGGAACATCAGGAACAGGTGATGAGCCCAATCAATTACACTAGATCATTGATCAATTTGAAGCTCGCCTTCGACGAGCTCAAGAAGACACAGCACAAGCCACCCAAGCTTTGATGCAAGCACAGAATGCCCTTCTAGAAAAACAGAGTGAGGCAAAACAGGAAAATCTTTCCCTAAAAGAGAAGTGGGACGAGGAAAAGGCATAGTTACAGCAGCGCAAGGACCAGTTGCTAGCAGAGCAACTTCAAGTACAGGAAAGGGTTCACAAAGCACTTCACTCTGTGACGGTCATAGAAGTGAAGATGGAAGATCGTATACCACAGCAGGTGACCCAACTGGAAGAAGTAATCCAACAACTCCAACAGTGCATCACAGATCTGGAGCTCTGCACCGTGCCCGAGACCCCCCAATAAATAAGAGATCTAAGAGAGGCCACTGCTCAAAGTGCAGTTGGCCGATTAAAAACCTTTGCCTTGGAATGCAAGTAGTGGAGTGCTAGAAGCGCCCAGACTTATGAAACCCTCGCAGAGAATCTAGAAGTGCATACATTGGAGGCACGGCTCCAAGAAGCAAAGCATCATGCAGACATGCTACAGGCACAGATAAAGACTTTGACCCCAGTCAAAAGAATGAAGAGGTTTGCAAAACAATGCACAGCCCAACAACAGGTACATACGCTACAAAGTAAAGTGATGGAAGTCTCCCAACAACTTCAGCCAATCCAAAAAAAGGCATGCCAACTGTTCACTGAAATTGAAATCCAGGGAGATGAACTCGAACAGGTTGTCATCACTGCAGAACAGTGCCTGGAAGGACCGCTCAATGACACAGTGATCCAGGAATTCACTGAGCAAGAGGTTTTCGCACTGCAGCAGGTCGAAGCATCTCAAGCCAAGATCGAGGCATTCGAGGTGGAATCAATCAGACCAGAGTGACTCAGGATGCGTCACAGGTGAGTGTTGGGGGCCTGTTGGCCCTTGACCAAGTTTTGAAGAATACTTGGTCATATTTGACCGTTTTTGGGACTTTGATAGCTTGCCAAAGATGGAGTGCAACGCGAAGCAGAAATTAGGGAAACTAGACCTATTTTTGGGTCCCTTTAGGGTTTTGGGTTAATGTAACAGGAAAGGGATGTCGGCTCGTGGGTTCACCCACGCTTAGGCCCATTTTTGTAATCTATAAATAGATACTTAGTAAATGTAAGAAGAGAGAGAGTAGTACATCTATGTGATGTATAGTTGATGGCTTAGTGCCAGGAACTAGATCTATGTGATCGGATGTATCTTGTAAATGCTCTGGGCATGATTGTAATAAGCTTGCAAGTTGTTTTGTGCTGAAGTGCAAGGAAGAAGGATCTAGCGAGCTGCACAGATATTATGTCCTGTGCGAAGCAAGGATTGTTGAAGCTCTATGTTGTAACTTCTTGACTGAGATAATAAAGAAGAAGATCTTGTGGATGTAGCCCCAAGGTGGGGGTGAACCATGGCAACTTTGTGTATTGTGCTATGTGCTTCGACCTAATGTGTTTATCTCCTTCTTGGCTAAGTGCTTGATGTGACTAAATATATTTATTTATGCTTTGTGCTTCTGAGATAGGAATGAATGTTAGATATTATATGTAATATGCTTAGTGCTTGATCTGCGGAATCTGATCTATCTTTTTGGGACTAAGTGCTTAATTATATTAGATCTAAGTACTTACTATGATACTCTGTGCTATCTGTGAAGTGTTGTAAGGGTAGAATATTGATGTATAAACCATGCTAAATGATTTTCAAGTGCTATAATCACAGATCTGTGTCCCAGCTAAGGTTGCAAACATCTGAGTCATGCAACCACCTTTGCCTCTACCTCGGATGAGACTTCATCTGCTTCGCAGGTGTTGTCGAAAGGGCCGGTAGTTAGGGTTTTTTTGGTGCGCTCTTGAGCATTGAACCCTGGGTCTACCCCTATGCCAACATACCCTATCTCGTAATGTGTGCCCAACCATACGCATGTGCGCCTCCCTGAGCGTTGGGCGAATGCAACTTTTATTTAATTTTCCAGGCGTTATTCACAACACAGGGTTGTTGGCCCATTGGTTTGGGCATGAATGTTAAGGCGTTAAGGAGGGAGGAGGTCTCGGGGTCAAACCCGCGAGCCTCCCCCTTTTGGCTTTGTTGTTATAACTATATATATATATATATATATATATATATATATATATATATATATATATATATATATATATATNATGTATGTATATAACCAAGTTTGTTCCGCCAGTTTTGGCGATGGTCCTATCCAAAGTTCTATCAATAGCATGTGGTCAGATTTGGCAGACCCGCCAAATCATTTTTATTTTTTTTCAAATTTCGGATACGGGTTGTCATTGGGAATTTTCCCACTACCACATGGCATCCCATCATTAGGCCACACAACTGCCTCCCATTCAGCCACATCATCCATTGCTCTATCATCCTACCATGTCAGTGCCACATCATTGTGGATGCCACATCACTACCAACTCATCATGCCATGACAGTGCCACGTCACTGTACGGACCGTACGGACTGCCACGTGTCAAAATACTACTAGTCCACAGATCGGTCCAAAAGTTCCAAATCTGGGTGACACATGATAGCCTCTAGTGTTGCCACATCACCATGATGGCGTCAACATGACACATATCACCTCATGATCCTTCCGCATGTGATGTACAGATGTTGACGTCATCCATACGGATGCTAACTCATCCCCCTGTTAACTGGGCTAGGTTGACCAAACTTTGACCGTGAATATTTTTCAACCCATAGCTATGTTTGACGAGTCCTTTGCACTGTTAGAAATCTTGCGATGCACTCTTCGTGATTATGTCATTTTCACTGAGTTTTGATAACTTTGAATTTGTTCCCTTTCTCTATCTGCTGAGGCCATTCTGAGCATCTTGAGTTGCTTCTGCGAGTTCTTAGTTGTTCTTAGTATTCTCTGGATCCTTTTTGGATCACTCCTTCCCACTAAGAGATTTTTGGACCAACAAAATATTTCATCAATCAACAGATAAGTGAGGGAAGAGTCCCTTCACTTTTTCCTTCTCAATCCACTTTGTCTTGCTTGGATGTGTTCCATGTGCACAATAGTTCTCTACATGTGCACCATGGGTTAGCTTATCATATACTTCTTTAAAATCTTCATCAATGGCATATTGTTCCACATAGCTATCATGAGATAAAGAAGTATTCTTCAAAATAATAGAAGCAGCAATAGGAGGTCTAGAAAGCATATCAGCTACCTTATTACTCGTACCCTTTTTGTACTTGATTACCAAATGAATTTTTTGTAGAAAACCCATCCATCTATAGTGTCTAGAATGTTGTAGCTTGGTTTGTGCTTGGAGATACTGTAAGGTTTGGTGATCTGTATGTATGATTTATTCATTCCCTAACAAGTAGTGCTTCCATTTATTTATGCTTTGAACTAATCCATACAACTCTTTATCATATGTAGGATAGTTAACAACAGTTTGGTTCAAAGATTCAGAGTGGTAACAGATAAGCTTATGATATTGCATCAATACTACACCCATGGCATATCCATTGGCATCTATCTTGATATCAAAATGTTGTTGAAGATTCGGGAGTGCTAATATTGGTGTGGTACTGATCTTCTCCTTCAAAGTGTCGAAAGTTTTTTGTTTCTTTCCTTCCCACCGAAAAGTGTTCTTCACACTAGTTAAGGCATGCAAAGGAGCTGTTATAAAGGAGAAGTTTGAAATGAACTTCCTCCAATACTGGATTGCACCTAAGAAGATTTGGATCTTGGTTACACTTTTTGGCTCAGGCCAATTTACAATTACATCAATTTTGGAAGGATCAATTTTTAGTTGTCCTCTGCCTACAATATGGCCTAAGTATACAAGTGCAGTTTTGCCAAATTCACATTTAGACAATTTTACATACATCTTTTCCCTTTGCAAAGTATCCAATACTTTCTTTACATGCCTCACATGTTCATCCCAAGTCCCGCTAAAAATAATAATGTCGTCTAAATATACAATCACAAAATAGTCTAGGAAAGGCATGAATACATCATTCATCACACGCATGAAAGTTGTCAGAGAATGACAAAGCCCAAACGACATCACTAACCACTTAAACAATCCATGTTTGGTTTTAAATGCAGTTCTCCATGCATCATGTTCTGCAACCCTGATTTGATGGTATCCACTACACAAATCCAACTTAGTGAAATAAACAACATTCTTTAACTAATCAAGTAAATCATATATACAAGGAAGAGGGTATCGATTTTTCACCGTGATTTTATTGAAGGCCCGGTAATCAACACACATTCACCATGTGCCATCTTTATTCGGCACCATTATGATCGGAGAACCACGAGGAGATGAACTGGGCCTGATGATCCCTTGATCCAATAAGCTCTGTACTTGCTTCTTGATCTCTGTCATCTCCACAACTGGCATCATGTACATGCCCGCATTAGGAAGAGGAGAACCATGTTGAAGATGTATCTCATGTTGGATTTCCCTCTTAGGAGGTAATCCATCTGGTTCCTGAAAAATATCATCATAATTAGATACAATATCAACTAATTCCTTCTTATGAGAAGGATCACATCCTTGGAAATTGTCAGATGTTCCGACATCTTTCTCTCTTACGACCATGAGTATCTCTTATTAGTGTTTATGAGTCTCTTCATTTTCCCTACACTAACAAGTGTTGTGTTTACCCTCATGCTATGAGCTCTAACAATATATTCCACTCCTCCTTTAGTAAGGTGGTATTTGTTCTCATGACGAAAGAAGACTTCTTTTCTATCATAAAGATAAGGACTTCCCAACACTATGCCACATATATCAAGTGATACAACATCCAAATCCACTTCATCAATCAACTTTGAAGCAATAGAAAATCTAACCCTACATTGTTTGGTGACATTAAGTTTTTCTTTATCACATACCCAACCAAGAGGATAAGGCTTCAGATGTGGTTTCATTTCAAGACCCATCTTCTTGACAAGTGCTTCAGATATTAAGTTTACTTGGGAACCCGGATCAAATAATGTATCTATTTTAGTGTGTTTAGATGCAACTCTTATGTGAAATAATTCATTCCTCTTTCGTTCATCATCATGAGATTCATTATTGGAATTTGAACTAGCATGAAGGGAATATTTACCTTGTACTCCAATCATTGTGATCTTTCCTTCATCTCTTGAATTGGAACCAAGATCTTGTTGCATTGTAGCAACGGTTTTTGTCTTCCCCTTTCTACCGAACTACTCTGATCTCTTCTCTGGATGCAGTTTCCAACAGTGTTCATCATCGTGACCATTTTTCTTGCAATGAGTGCAAGATGGCTTTCCTCCTTCTCTCATCACTGTGGTGGTCTTCTTGTCCTTCCTTTTAAAATTCTTGAAAGGTTTATGTGGGAGATTGGAAGGTTTCTTTGTGGGATATTCTTGAACATGATTTCCCATGTTCTCAAGTTAGTGGCTTGCACAAAAAATTCATCAATACTAGTGGGGTTAAACAAGAGAAAAGCATGATGAATATAACTGTGAAGTGCGCCAATATACTTCATTAAAGTTTCATAAGAATCCAAAGGAATGTTTAATGCAAGAGCTTTCTTCCTAAATTATTCTGTGAAACTTTGTACAGTTTGACCTTTACTTTTCCTTAAAGTTTTTCATTCCATCATTGCTTTATGTAAATAACCCAATGGATAAAATTTCTTCCTTATCGCTGATTTAAATTTTGACCATGAGGAAAAAAGATTACCACACTTACTTATGTCCTGAAGCTTGCTCTCCCACCATACGAGAGCAGTTCCTTCCAACTGAAGAGAATCTAGTTGCACTTTAACTTCCTCTTCATCAATATTTTGAACACGGCAATATACTTCAACCCGTCGGATCTAATTATCTAGATTTTCATGATTAGCATCTCCATTAAACATAGGTAAAGAAAATTTTACATCACGAATTAATAATGGTTTCTTAAAAGAGGCTTTATCGCTAGAATGATGAGAATGCTCAGAGGAAGAAGAACTAGAACTTGATGGTGAAGATGGAAGCTCAGGAGGGTCTCCTCCAGCTCCTTAGTTTACCGAAGCATCATCATCAGCATGTGCTTCCTTTTTCTTCCATTTCTTCTTCATCCTTTTCTCATAATCTCCATACATTCATTCGACCATTTCTGACATGTGATAAAATACCATATGAAATTTTTTCTCCTGTTCATCATGCTTGTCTTCTTCTGCGATTTTCTTCCTTCGGGATGCACGGCCAACTTTGGGATTGAAAGTCTTGAGATTTCCTTCACCATGCTTATGCTTGGCCCTAGTAAGAATTCACACTAAACAATTCAAGTCAAATACGATTGCTTTGATACCAACATGATCTGAGATCTTTTCATCGAGTGAATTATAAAGAATTGCATTAAATGACCATAAATTAAAGTGCACCATTAAAGAACGAAAATCTCAAAAATGAAGAGACATAACCATCAAATCTGAACACAAAAACTTGATAATGGATTTCGTCCCTGGTGGACTACATCTCCGGGTCCTACTCTCAAATGGGTAGGATTTTTCATTAAATTGAAAAAAGAATTTGGCAAAATACATAAGTATACCTCATTCAAAAATCAAGCTACAAAAATATTGCTCAGATCAAAAAACATACAGCACCATTGAATTCGTGGCATCGAATTACCCAAAAATGATTGTATCCACGCTTCGATCTGACTCTGGAACTCCCAGGCCCAAGAAGAATGTTGTTTCAGTTTTCGTGCTCCTGCAACCTATAATTAATACTGGTGTACCTTGTCTCGTAATACATTCCTGACCGTACACATGCGCACCTCCCCGAGATTTGGGCAGATGCAGCTTTTATGTAATTTTATGGGCATTATTCACAACACAGGGCCATTGGCCCATTGGTTTGGGTGTGAATGTTAAGGCGTTAAGGAGGGAGTATGTATCAGGGTCAAACCTGCGAGCCTCCCCCTTTTGGATTTGTTTTTATAACCATATATATATAACCAAGTTTGTTCTGGCAGTTTTGGAAATGGTCCTATCCAAAGTTCTATCAATAGCATGTGGCCAAATTTGCCATGGTCTGCCATATTTGGTGGACCCGCCAAATCATTTTTATTTTTTTTCAAATTTTGAATATAGGTTGTCATTGGGCATTTACCCACTATCACGTGGAAGCCCATGACTAGGCCACGTGGCAGCCTCCCATTCAGCCACATCATCTACTTCTCTTTCATCCTGCCATGTCAGTGCCACATCATCATATGGATGCCATGTCACTTCCAACTCATCATGCCACATCACTGTATGGACTGCCAGGTGTCAAAATCCTACTGGTCCACGGATCTATCCAGAAATGTCAAATATGGGTAACACGTGGCAGCCTCTAGTGCTACCATGTCACCATGTTGACGTCAGTATGACATGTGTCACCTCCTACTCCTACCACGTGTGATGTACGAATGTTGACGTCATCCATACGGATGCTGACTCATCCCTTGCTCACTGGGCTAGGTTGACCAAACTTTGACCGTGAATATTGTATGATCCATAACTTCGTTTGATGATTCATTTGCACCATTAGAAATCTTGTGACACACTCTTCGTGATTATGTCATTTTCACTGAGTTTTGAGAACTTTGAATTTTTTCCCTTTATCTATCTGTTGAGGCCATTATGAGCGTTATGAGTTGCTTCTGCAAGATCTTAGTTGTTCTTAGTCTTCTCTGGATCCTTTTTGGATCAAAGTTCCAAACAGAAATCCATTCAAAAACACCATTACTCCTCAAACCATCCTGTAGATTTCCTTTTTAAATATTGCTTTTACCCCTGCATCGTCCATTTTCCTTACAGAATCAAATTTCTGGCCAATCCTGGGATGTGCAGAACACCAAGTAGTGTTCTAATCCTTCCATCTATGAGCCTCAACTTGAATTTTCCTCGACCTATGATTCTGGTTTTCGATTCATCACCTAAGACAACATTACCTCCATCATACCTTTCATATCCACAGAACCACTCCCTATGGGGAGTCATATGAAAGGATGCACCTGAGTCAACCAACCATGCCTCATGATCTATATGCGTTCTTGAAGAAGCCAAGTACACATCCCCTCCTCCCTTGTAGGTCTTTTCTTCTGTAGAAGGAGATTCTTCATATCCCTTATTTTTCTCAACTTTGGATCTACACTGCTTCTTGTAGTGCCCTTCTTTTCCAGATCTCCAACATACCTTTACAAACTTTCTGGGAGATTTAGATCTACCCTTAGACTTAGATCTCCCACATGAGAACTTAGATATATTTCTTTCCTGGGAGCATCCTCTTGCAAATAATGTGTTTGTACTATGTCCTTCCATATTATTTCGTCTCATCTCCTCCGAAAACAAGGATGAGACCACTTCATCAAACTTCAAGGCAGTTGTATTACTACCTATGGCCACAACTAGACTATCCCACGAGCCTGGTAAAGAACATAGTAAATTGATACACTTATCTTCATCTAAAATTTTAATCTCAACAGATACTAACTGACTTACCACAGTATTGAAGGCATTCAAATGCTCTGCCACCAACTCTCTATCTCTCATCCTCGGGTTATACAGATTTTTTCTTAGGAATAATTTATTTACTAGGGACTTGGACTGATACAACTTCCCCAACTTATCCCATAAAGTTTTGGTTGTATCTTCCTCTGACACATTTAGTAATACTAAATCTGAGAGACGTAGTTGGATTTTTCTCTTCGCCTTCCGATCCAACTTTTTCCAGTCATTTGTTGGAGTTCCTGTAGGTGCAGTACCTGGATCTACAACAATCCACTAATCTTTGTCCACCAACAAATCTTCCATCTTGAGCTTCCACAGCTCAAAACTTTTCCCATTAAACTTCTCAATCTCCATTTTTGAATTTTTCACCATTTATTTCCACCTGAAAAATCAATACCACAGATCTCCCATTGTAACAAGGCTTATCGCAGTCCCGATCCAAACCCTTGACCATAAAGGTGTCCCCCTGAATCCAACAAAGCTCTAATACCAAATGTAGATTTTAACGTTGTACAATATTTACTACAAATAGATTTTCAGTAAAAGAACAAAAAATATACAATGGAAAATACAAACATTACACAGAGATTTTCCCTTGGAAACCCAAACTGGGAAAACCAGCATATTCTATATTCATTGATAGTGTTACATTTTTTACAATACAATATACATATAGGAGCCAACGGCATCCAAAAACCTAACCTAATGACCTGGATTAGTCAACAACCCTAATTCCTTAACCGAAAATAGAAAACCATCGGCAAAAACCATGCGCTGAAAAAACGCCTAACAATGGACATGAAAATCGAGGCTACACGAAAAATGAGGAAAAATACAACACATTTCCCAAGGAAAAAAAATTCTCGAGGGAGTTTCCCCGAAACCCCCACGTGGGAGGATTTCACCCCCCTCAAACCCCCCTACATGCCCGATGCAACATAGACACTGCTACTCATGCAAAGAATATAACACATACCCAACAGCCACCATCAAGTACCTTAACCTTGATAGACAGAATAATTCCAGAAGAAAACCCTAGAACCAATAGCCAACCAAGGTAGTGTATCTTTCTCTAGAGCTAGTGTATCAAGCCAAAATTCAAAACCATAACCAAGCAGAAATTCCAACCATAACCAAAAGACCAAATCACTATTGTTGCAGTTGCATCTCTCCTCCAGTCATGCACACTACTTGTACTTATGCAAATATGAGAATGAGTGTGTCAAATGAGCTCTAGCACCCTCTTATTTATAGTCTTCCAAGTGACCTAACTGTGTCAACTTCTACTTCTGGAGGACAATAATTAAATATAAATTATTATCTTGAGACGACTTGTCTTCTAAGGTTACTTCCTAACCTTCTAGGGTTTCTCTTGCTTCCCAGAATATTCTTAGACTCGTCAAAGGTTACACGTAGAGGTTAATACATCCTGCAGCTACAATAATATCAACACTCCCTCCTAGCTAGGGATGTATTAAAGGCAATGGTATTGAGCACAAGAAGACCATTCAACCGGTATCATCATCATAGCCTTACAGGCTATCTCATGATAAAATCAGGAGCACCGTCATCTCTATCCAACTAAATAGTCTCCATGGAAATGAGAACAATGTCATCCAATAGAACACAACTGTGTATATTTATATTAGTATACAATTACTATCCAGTGTTACACAACCACTTCTAGTATCACATTGCTACTAACCAGTTCCACACAGTCTCTCTCAATGGATCACATCTGATACAGTAGCATAGAGCTATTGTCCAGAGACATACAGTCTCCACAACAATCATATTATTTGATGTCAACCTGCATAAACAATATCATGATACAAACTGAGTCATCTGGGTCATTCTTCCACCCACATATGTGATATCTAGAAGAGCATATTCCCTCGGAAAGTTAAACATCATCCATGGGCTATCTGGATTATTCTTCTCAAGCATAGAAGAATAATTGTCCCTGATTTATGAACCTGGACCATTCACCTAATTGAGCCATTCTTCTTGCACTAATCACAGTGTAACTTGGAGAGAATGAATCTGCCCTAGGGAATGATTGTCCCTGATTGTTGAACCTGGACCATTCAACCTAATTGGGCCATTCTTCTAGCACTAATCACAGCGCAACCTGGAGAGAATGAGTCTAGCCTAGGGAATGATTGTCCAGACCATTTTCTATGGAAATGAATGTACTGGACTAACCTCCTATAACAGACCATTCTTTGAAACTACTCACAACTGTGAACTTTGAACTAATGACTTCCCAGAGAGGTGAACCATTCTTCTTGACCACTTCTCAGAGTGACTTCCAAGGAGAATGATTGTCCTAGACCATTCCCCCACATTGGCCACAAGGGGAATTGTTTTATATGGTACATCAACAATCTATTGGACCATTTTCGTTATGAAAATGACTATCCTCTATGGACCATTTTCCAAACTAGAAAATGATTGTCCGTCAGAAATATTGGACCACTTTTCGAACTAGAAAGTGACTTCCCAACCTGGACCATTTTCCGAACTGGAAATTGACTGCCCATAAATCTATTACATATCAGTGCTCCCTCCCAACCTGGGAGTAATCACTTCCTTTTCCAATAAGGAATTCATCTCCATGAGCCCCAACTTGTCCCTTAAGTATGCAAAATTTTCATCTTGGACAGAGGATTTACCAAAATATTCGTTATCTGCTCATCTGTGGAGATATACTGGAGAACCACTTCTCCCCTCTGGACTCTATCACGGAGAAAATAATACGTGATCTCAATGTGCTTCAACCTATCATGGAACACCGAGTTCTCTGAAATCTTCACACAACTTTGATTATCTCAATATATCACAGTCAAATCCAGAAACTGATCAAAAAGTCCAGAAATCGGCTTCCTCATCCATACTGCTTCGGTACATGCTTCACATGCTGCCATATATTCTGCTTCTGCAACGCTGAGTGCGACAGACTTATGTTCCTACTGGCCCATGATATCGTAGCAGAGCCCAAGTTGAAACACATCCATGAAGTACTTATTCTATTATTTTCACTCCTTGCCCAATCTAAATCGATAAATCCATGCAGTTGTATATCATAACTCAAATTTCCCATGAAGACATTTCAAGGCATGCTTTGAAATTATTCAATTCTCATGGTTAGGTTCCACCTCAAACTATTTTCACAGCAAAGAAAATATTCGACTGAGTATTCTCCAAATATATTAACAATCCATTCAATTTTCGATATAGGGACGGGTCTACTAGATCAAAGTCTTTCAACTTCTTCATATCTATCATCATGGAAGTTTGCTATGGATTTTCAATGCATCATCCCAGACTATTGAATAACCATTCATATGTACTTCTTCTGTCATAGGAAGTTTTCACCACTCTTATGTTGTACATGAGATGCTTTGCATCAAGTTGCTTGAATCCATACAAGGTCTTCTTCCATCTACATACATGAGTCTCTTTCTGGTATACCTAAAAACCTTGAGGTTTCTCTACATAAGCTTCTTCCTCAATTTCTCTATTGGGAAGAACAGTCTTTTACATCCAACTAATGTAAACTCCAATCCATGGATATTGCAAGAGATATAATGGCTTAGATGATGGTATATGTGGTTTATTGGAACAAGATCGCATCATAGTATTCTCCCTCCTTCTGGGAGAACCCTCTATTTATGAATCTCGCCTTGTATCGATCAATGCTTCCATTTATAAATATTTTTCACAATTTCTCACATACATTTTTCTCCATTACAGCTTCCTTCCATTCCTTCTGCTAGACTGCTTCTAGTGGGTTCAAACCATGTTGGTAGTCTTATGATTCTCGATATGATAACTAGTTCAATTGATTGTTCTGGATTTTCTTTGTAAATGTGTTGACCCTGCACATAATAGATCTAGCTAGAAAATACCACACACATTTGTAGAGATAAATTGAGAAAGAAGAAGCAAGAGAGAAAGAATAGAAGAATTTTCATTAACCGTAAAGAATAATGAATAATTTACACATGATATACTATGTATAACTCAATGAATGTTCATTGGAGGAGAACCAATGCATCATAGTGGTGGTATAGAGTGATCTGGACACACACCAGCAGTTACAAGAGTGAATTGTTACCTAGTCTAGTCTCTCAAGTAGTTACGGGAGTGAATTGCCACCTAGCTGAGTTAACTAGTCAACCGGTCTTCAGTTAACTGACTAAACAGAGTGTAGTGAGGAATATATCAAGGAATCAAAGGTAATGTGCTAGTCTGGTGATGATCCCAAGGCAAGTGTGCATTATCATGGTGATGATCCCAATGGTGGATGGTGACAAAACCAATGCAGCATCTAGACTCAACTCAACTAGTCAAACTAAAGTGTCAACTGAAGAGAATATTCTCCAGGTGGAATATTCTCTCCTAAAATATAGGACACTGGATACTAACTAATTATGACTAATAAACAAGGAAAAACCTTAGGAAAAATAAATCCTAGGTGTGTGTGAAGTAACTCCAACATTCTTTCTTTCTTGGAATCTTCATGTTCTTCCTCATGTTCCTCTTCAACTTTGGGGTCCATAGAGTCTTCTATAGATTCCATTCCCTTCCTTCTTGAAGATTCTAACTTCTTCCTTTCATCATAGGAATGTAGATCGACAACCAAGGATACTCAAAGCTTCTTTTCAAAGAAGACTTCTTCTAGAGTCAAAATGAACACGTGTTGCTTATCATGACTGCTACTTCCAATGAAGATCATGGACATATACTTCATTTTTTTTACAGATTCTTCAATGGATCATATCATTATGGATTAGATCCATCCTAATCCCAAATTCACGCATGAATGAGTAATATGCATGCTCTTATTTATGAATTCTACAATCAGCTCGCTCCATCTGAGAGAATCCATGCTTCCGCCTACATCCTTCTTGATTTATGTAAAGTGTCACAAGTCTATTCTAGTTTCCTCTTGATTACTGACTTCTTTCTAGTCTGACTCCTTCCAGATCTCTTCAAGTTTGGTTCTGATTGTGTCTCATTTGGCATTTGTTACTTGTATACTATTTTAATAGCTTCCATAGGGATTATCACCAAAATTTGTCAACGTACTTCATCCTTTTCAAATACATTACTAGTAGTCATCGTAATGGAAATAATTATCTTGTTCTTCTTCCATAGGTGTTGTTTCATTGACACTAATCATCTTATCTTTCAATAAATAGATACACATGATATGTACAAGAACTATGTAAACATGGTATGTACAAGGACTATGTTACAGAAGAATATTGTTACCTTGACTAGAAGAAAAAGTCTGCTTCATCCTGTTTGGCTTTATTTGAGGGTTCATTTTCTTTGGCAAACATCTAGGATGACTAGGAGAACACCGCCATGTGTCAGATGTCTAAAAATAGACACTACTAAAAATAGAATCCCACTGCATGTCAATGATATTATACTCATTGAATTCAATTTTCCATGAATATTCCAAATGTGCAATCAGAATTAACATGCAAACCCTGGTGATTCACTTGCTAAAAATAGAAAATACTGACAAGTCATCCCGGAAAAGGTCGAGAAGACTCAGAATGTCTCAAGGACCAATATTGTATTCTCAAAATCATAATCTGAGACCTTGAGCTCAACCTATTAAAAATAGAAATACCATGCATGTCACTTGAACAAGGTCCAAAAGACTCGGAGTGTCTCAAGGATCAACACTGCACACTCACAATCTCAATCTAAGGCCTAGAGCTTAACCTGCTAAAAATAGAAAGTTCTTGCATGTCACCCAAAAAAGTTCCATCGAGTCTAGAATCATACAAGGACCAACCTTGTATGCTCAAAACTACTCAAAACTATCAATTGAGTCTCCAATCATCGTCTCCTAAAAAGTAGGGACACATATTGTATGTAGTCATCTCTCTCAAATGCATACGAAGTAAATCTCGCTCTAACTCTAAAAAAAAAACAACCATATATCAATTATGTACCAGTCTCTAATGGGAACCAACCTCTAACTCACACGATTCCTAAACTCTGGGAAAATATCTGAATGTCAGCCAAAATAGTCCATGTTGGCTCTTAACCCTCAAGATTTTTAAGGGTGAAAATATGGAGGTTAACAATACCTAAACTATTTTTTTCGACATGTCCTACATCTTGTTAGTTGATCCTTGAGACTATCTGCACACTCGAACACCATTCAAAAACTATAGGGTTGAGGAATTCCAATGTATACTGAATATTCCCTTTTGGGGCTAAATGTGGCATTATAGAGCCTGCTACCTAGGCAATCATAAATAGGATCATCCACGGTAGAAGGTCCATGATATATTTGATGGGGAGCTTGTTACTAGTCTTCCTTACCCTCAGATGATAGTACTTTTCCATGTAGTCACTGACAAATAGGTCAAATCCACATGGAACACCTGATAAAATCACTAGTGCCCTACACCTTGAAAAACTAGTATCGAAATAGATATCTTCTACTTCTTTCATCAGCTAATTTCCGCCCACTTCGAAGAACTATTGGTTGGGGCTCTAGAACCTCACCAACATCTCCAATAATTGAGGTTGCAATCTCATTTTTTGAAATATAAAGAACTTATACAACCCATAGTACAATAGAGTTGCTAATGTGTGTTGGTCTCTCATTGCATCTAATTCATTCGCCTCATGCTCCCACTCCTTCCACTCGATCATGATGGAAGATTGTAATGCAAAATCCAACAATCATCTTTCATCAAGAAAAATCCAAAATGTTTGACAAAAGGGAACTAAATCTGACCTTTTAGGGGATGGTCGAACCTGACAGAGACGACAAGTGCAACCAGTCATAGCCTAGCCATAGCCATCCCATGACCATGCAACCCAAGTTCTTTTGGGGCCTCCCAAAGTTTTCCTAACCACTCAAATTTGTGAAAAAATCACTCAAATGAAAAGCAAGGAGCTAAGGATTTACCTGGAACTGACGATGTCCAATTTTGTTGATTCAATCGTGAGAAATCTACTCCAAAAGTTCTGAAGGGTTGGAGGGTTTTCACCGAAATTTCTTATTTTTCACAAAGTCAATGTGAAAATGAACTAGTTTCAACATAAAAAGGCCTTTTTTGGTCCAAAATAAATATGTTTAACACTATTACCTTCTAGTTACTTCCATTTTGGAGCATTTATGTCATTTTTTATGCCTTCCCAATGCATAATTTTGACAAAAGGATCTAGTGTTGACACTTTTACAGGACTTTTGTCATAGTATTCGACGTTTTGGTGATTTACACTAAACTTGAGTTACGCATTATGAACTGGCATATAAGGATAGGTTTTTCCCTGTGACTCTATCTTGCATTATTAACTATCCATTATGTCGTCACAAAGCCTTAGGTTCGATCCTGTCAGGTTGCGACAATTAGCCTCCCTCCTTTTTTCACATCATAACTTACACGATAAATCCAACCCTCCATGCACACCCTTATTAGCAACATGATTACCATCTGGTGCCCATGCTATGATTCCTTGAAGGTTCCAGAACCATCTTATAGACCCACCATAACTTGAAATTGATCCTTAATTATATTTCTTCACATATTTTATGGCCATATCTCGAGGGTGTTTTCATCATTTATGTTACTTTACAGTTGCATGTGCCTTTGTTTCTTATGTCTTGATGCCTACTACTGCATTGTTATTTTCTTTGATCCCGCTTACATCCATTGAAGTCACACTTGACCTCTTGTTGTCTGCATTAGCTTGCCTTTGTTTTGTGACCCTATACCCATGGAGAGAACCGCTGCTATGAGTGGACCTCACTTGCCAATACCTTGTTGCATTCATTTTGCCTAGGTCAGTTATACACACTTGGAACATAGATACATGTTGTTCAGCCACTCGATCTCTCTAAACGAGATGATTTTTAAATCTCTTTCATTCTCGTTAAACCATGAAAAAGACACTTTCCAAGCATACTTTTATCATTTTTTCAGACCTGAAAAAACTGAATGAAAAATACACTGGCGAACACACTTTTATCTCTCTTTTGTGTTCGTAAACTATGAAGGAGACACTTAGAAACAAAAAGATTGAAGGGATTTTCTTACAATTCATATGTATTTTCAAAAATAGCAGTCATTAGTTGTGTCACCCTTGAACATAGCACCTGATTGCATCATTCTCTTACAATTGGATTATATCTTGCTTAGGAGTCGTACCATAAATATGTCATATACTCCTACAGCTGGTTACTCTTCTATTACTTAAAGAGAGTGCCTCAAATTCCTCATGCATTTTCACACTATGTCATTGGTACTCTTCAGTTTATGATTCTAGGTCATCATTATGTCGTGATATATGTTCCAAGTAAGTAAGACTAATTAGACCATATGTTTCATTGTTGACCATCTAATTCTACCATCCATGCATCAGTTGTACTTGGTGATTCTATCTTTTTGCATCATCTCTCAGTGTATGTTTCATGTCAATTGATGGGGGATATATTAAGGCCCTCATTCAATAGATTTATTCCTATTGACTTTAGCACATCATCTAGGAGAGGGATCTAGAAACCAGATAGTACCTTGGATCTTGCAGTTCTCATTGGCAAGATTCCTAATTGACAGTGGGTTTACCTCATTGACTCGTGCTCGGTTGATTTTACGAGTGTTTGACATCATATCTACTATTGACACTTGCTAGATTGTATTAGGTACCTTCATGCGATCTTCGCTCTATGAACCCGTGACATAGCACGTGTGTTCATGGGATATTAAAGAATACCCCTAATTTCACTAGATAATAATAAAT